>CM021100.1:176502885-176568847 GCA_007115665.2 Sequoiadendron giganteum | reverse complement strand
TTTAACTTTATTGTAACATTTCTAGCTCATGTAGGTGAGACTGTCTGTACTCTTCATTATTGATCATTCCCTTCAAGGAGACTCAGAGAGAAGGAATTTTGACCTCGATGGGCAATATAGCCTCAGATCCATAGACAAGGGAAAATGGAGTGGCTCCACTGGGTGTATGAATGCTGGTAGGGTAGGACCAGAAGGAAGGATTGATTTGTACGTGCCAATATCGACCAACGTCATTAACGGTCTTCTGAAGAATGTGAAGAATTTTTTTATTTGACACCTTGACTTGACCGTTACCTTGTGGATAATATGGTGTGGAGAAATTTTGTTCGATGTGGAATCGCTAACAGAGTTCATGAACGTCTTGATATTTGAATGGAAAAACATTATCTATGAGGATGGACTATGGGACTCCATACCGACAGATGATGTAATTAAGGATAAACTTGGATATTTTCTTATCGGTGATGTAAGTGAGGGGAACAACTTCAATCCACTTAGTAAAGTACTTAGTGACGATGATTATGAATTTATGGTCGTTAGAGGAGGATGGATGGATATTTCCCATGAGGTCAAGTCCTTATTGTGTTAAGGGCCATGGAGAAGTGATCGGTCTAAGCTCTTGTGTAGGTGCATGGATTAGGTCGCTATGCACCTGGCATTTCTGACATGTTCTGACAAACTGAAGAGAATATTTTTCTAGTGTCGGCCAATAGTATCCAAGTTTGGTGACTTTCCTAGCTAAAGTTGGTCCACTCAAATGAGATCCACATATACCATCATGCACTTCTTGTAAAGTTATTTGGGCTTCATGAATGTTGAGATAATGGAGAAGGGTTTTATCAAAGCCATGGTGGTATAGGGTGTCACTGACAATGGTGTGTCAATTGAATTTTTGTATAAAGGACTTTCTCTAGTTATTGGAAAGATTGGTTGGTAGGGTTTGGGACTTAAGATAATCATAGATGTCCTAGTAACAAGGTGAACTGGGACCAACAATCTTGCAAACAATTTTTGACTCTAGGGTGTCATATGCAGGCACCAATAGTTGTTCAACTAAGAACTCAAATTGTGACACATTTTTGGGGATGTCTAAGAGAGATCCAATAGTAGCCATTGCATCGACTGCCTTATTCTATGTCCTGGGGATTTTTTCAAAGGTAATCAATTTAAAATATGTTAGGAAGCTATCCACCATTCACTTATAGGGGAGAAAATTTTCATCGTTTGTTTCATAATCATCATTCACTTGGTTGATAACTAATTGAGAATCCCCGAATACTAGTAATGTCTGAATTTTCCATTTAATTGTAATTTTGAGTCCTGTGACCAATGCTTTGTATTCTGCAATTTTATTAGTACAAGGGAGGGTGATCATGAATGCCTTAGGAATTGAATCCCCTTGCAGTGTGATGAATAAGATACCAGCTCCTGGGTTGTGACCAGTGTGGGATCTGTCAAAATATAGTTTCCAAGGTGATGTACGTTCTACATGAAAGATTGACTCATCAGGAAAATCAGTTATCAGTGGATGAGTGCCTTGGATGGGTGTGTTTGTAAGTTGATCTACTAACCTGCCCTTTTATTTCCTTACGCTTGACATATTGTATGTCATATTCACTCAAAATCATGACCCACTTTGCTAACCAGCCTATCAATGCTTCTCAACTTAGGAGATACTTTAGTGGATCAATATTGGCTACCAGGTGTGTTTGGTGATTCAACATGTAATGTCTTAGTTTTTGTACTGCAAAGAAAACTGGCAGGTACATTCCACAAATGTATAGTTAAGTTCATATCCTATCAATGTGCGAATGATATAGTAAATGGCTCTTTCTTTTTCCTCAGTCATTTTGTGCCAATAATGTCCCCAATACGTTTGTAGTTGTAGATACATACAAGATCAATGACTTGCCTTCAATGGGCGGCATTAGTACTAGTGGTGTCAATAGATATTGTTTGATTTGTTTGAAGAATATTTTGCATTTTTCTGTCCATACAAAGGGGATAATTCTACATAATAGGTATTGAAATGGTTGACACTTGTCTACAAACTATGCGATGAAGCATCAAATGGACTATAGTCTACCCTAAAGTGTTCTCAACTCACTAATTCCTTTTGGTGGAGGCATGTCCAATATTTATTTCACCTTTGCAGGATCAAACTCAATGCCTCATCATGAAACTATGTATCCCAATAGTTTTCTTGAAGTAACCCCAAAGACACATTTTTTTGGGTTCAAATGAACCTTGTAATCTTCTAGCAATCTAAAAAATTTGTCGAGGACCATGAGATGATCTTTTTGTGTCAAAGATTTGGCCAAGAGGTCATCCACATAATCATCCATTAGTATATGCATCATGCCATTAAATATTGTTGTCATGGCTCTTTGGTAAGTGGCGCATGCATTATTTAAGCCGAAAGGCATGACATTCCAATAATATGTTCCCCATGGGCATGTGAATGTCATTTTGTGTTGATCCTCAGGTGCAATGCGGATTTGGTTATAGCCCGAGAAACCATCCATGAGAGATAGCATCTTGTACCCTGATGTGAGATCAACAATCATGTCTATATTCGGCAATGGGAAATTATCTTTTGGACAAGCCTTATTTAAATCTTTGAAATATGTATAGATTCAGATTTTTCTATTTGGCTTTGTGATAGGGACAATGTTGGATACCCCGTCAGCATAGTCTATTGATCTTATGAACCCAACATCCAATAACTTCTTTAGTTCAACCTTTACAAGTAGTGCGATCTGTGGATGCATTTTCCACAATTTTTGTTTGACTGTTTTGATAGCTAGAATTAAAGGAAGATGATGCAATACCAATTCTAGATCTAGAACCGACATGTCAGCATATGACTATGCAAAGTTAACTTTCCTTTGTATGAAGAATTGTTGGAATTCAAGTTTTTCTTCCTCTATTAATGATGCAGCTAAGAGAACCATTTTGGGATTCTTTGGTGTAGCTATGTTAACTTCTATGGTGTCTTCTATAAGCATTGCCGATTTTTCTTGTGTTACGAGAAGAAAGTCCAATCCTCCATCCTTAGGCACCTCAGAGAGGTTTTCACCTTCGGATACGTCCTTTATTTTTACTATTGTATTGTCAAAATGTGCCTTGCGGTTTTCACCTAAAGACATTTCATTTCATTTTATTCTTTGTATTTTTGTGACTAGAGGATTGCATAGTCTCCCCAAAGTAAGCTGCACAATATAATTCAATAGAAAATATTTCTCTACGATCACCCCACAATATGCCCTCTCAGAGTCCCATGAATTTGGCAATGACCTCATCATTCTGAAAAATATCAATAGCAGGTGGCTCTTGTTGGTCCTAGTCAATGAGTTATGGGTAAAAAAGGGAAATCCCAATGTTGGTGCTGGTAAACAATGTGGAAGATGCAAAAAGCATGCAAATTGAAGACTCAAGTGTGAAGGCGAGTTTGTCAATTTCAAATTTCGTCTTAGATTCAATGGATGGACCATTTTTAGATTCAGATGAGTTGTATTCATAGTCATAATAGGGGACAAAAGTATCAGCATCATGACTACTGGATGGCATTTTAGAGGCATGGACAATAGGTTCATAAATGTCAAGTTCATGGGTGGGCTCGAGAATGGGGCGAGAAAATTCAAATGTTGCTAGCAAAAATTTATATTCTTTTGGATCCCAAGGAATGCTTACCCATTCCTTATTTTTAGAATGGCGGTCAATAGGATCAATATTGTACTTTTGTCAGAAAATTTCTTTAAAATGGAGTTGGTCAGGTTCCAAGAATAGTTACTCAGGGTTTTCTCAGATCCCCATTCCCATTCATTAGGGTCAGTTTCAATAAGGGATTCTTCACTTGTCTCGACACTTTCTAGAGTCATTACATCCTCACTGGAAATTTCATAGGTACGTTGATCGTCAGTTCTGAGTTGGTCAAACCCTAGCCCAATGTACCTTGGTCTTGTAGAAATAATAATAGGTTTTCTCTTTCCATTGTTAGCTTTTCCAAGGCCACTTGTGCCATCAAAACCTAGTGCCTTGCATATGTCATAGCCCTTTCCATAGAGATGCATTGGTAGTGGAGGTAATCCTTCTAGGTCTTTGTCGATAATGGATTCATCACTCATGTCTCCCCATAGTGTGAATATTGTTTTTGGTGGAACCTTGAAAGTTGTTTTAGGCTCGATTGCAAAACAAGTTCTACCATCAACTTTAGGTGGCTTAGGTATTGTTGTGATATAGTAAGTCGTATTCAATTTGAATTCTCCACAACCAAGGTCTTGGATCTAAAGGTCACTACTTGGTATGGAGCTGAGGAGGATGGTGCAGTGGAAGTTGATGGAATGGATGATTTGGTGAGTTCAGATGGGTCAATATATTTTGAAGAGGTGGAAGTTGAGGCTTCTTGATTGATGGGTACCTGTTGCTCAACAATGGCTCTTAGATTGGTATAGTATTGAAATGGATAGTAATTTTAGTACCATTAAAAGGGAACTTCATGCATTGGTGGTATGTGGAGGGAATGGCCTTTAAGGCATGAATCCATGGGTGACCAAGTAAGATATTGTAATGTATGTCATGATCCATGACTTGGCATGTTGTATCTATAATAACTGGTTCCACACGAATTGAGATTGTGATGATGCCTTTAGAAGAACATTATTCATCATCACATGCCTTGATGACAATGCTCTTGGTAGCATCCACACATGCATCAGAGAAGCCAAGATATTTAACCAATTTTAAAGAGCAGATGTTCAATCCTGATTTTCCATCTACTAGGACTCGTCTAACCTTATGCTTATGGAAAAAACCCTCGATATGGTTTGGGTGAGGAATAGTCAATGTTTGAAAAGGTAATGTGGTGAGGCAAAGTCAAATATCTGACCATAGTTTCAAAATGGTTGACATCAATGTTGTTTGGGATAGAAGACTCTTGTAGTACTTTATCCAAGATGGCCTTATGTGCGGGTGAGATGTAAAGAAATTCAAGGATGGAGATTTGAGTGGGTGTTTTGTTCAATTGCTCGATAAGGTTGAAAGTTGGCTTAAGTTTTAGTGGCTTGGTAGACAGACCAAGTATGGTAATTTTAGGTTGATGAGTAGAGGGACTTGGGATGGTGACCTTACCTTTATGTGTTGTGACATTGCATTCTGGGGACTTTTTGATGGTAATGGTATTGACACACTTGTCTTCATCAGTAGCCCATAGGTTGCTAATGATGGTACCACTAGAATAATTGAAGGCAGGACATATGTGATTGGCTTGATTATTGTTATTCTTTGTGCCAGATGAGGAGCAGTTACCAGAACCATGATCCTGCAACGGGTTCTTGTGGATAGTATGATTTGAATTAGATGGAAATAGTTGACCTCCTAACTCAATGGTATGGTTATAAATAAGGTCTTGCATAAGATTTCTTAACTGACGACAAGAGGAATTTTTATGCCCTTTGACATAGCGGTAATCACAAAATGCATTATCATCCCACCATGATGTCTTGAATTGACTAGGGTCATACGGTTTAGGTTCTTCCAAATTTATGACACCATTTTGGATAAGTTTCTTTAAGACAATTTTGATAGGCTCACCGAAGGGGGTGTATGTGCATTTTTTAAATTTCCATGGTTGATGTGGTTGCCATTGATTAGATTGAGTAGGATTATTTCAAATAGAATTAGCAGTTGGTGTTGGTGTAGTCACAGGTGCATTTTGATTTTGAACTCCTTTGATGGTGAGTACATGACCTATTGCATTAATGTTTTTTGCATCGACCACACCGTCATTGGTGATGTGTTTATTCTTAACCCAGTATTTGGTTTTGTCATTGGAATTACTTGGGTTAGTGTTTGTGGTGGTGTTGATTATTTTGCCACCATATTTTAATTCACCTTTGGCGATCAAGGATTTTTCAAGTTGAACACCTTTTTGAACAAGGTCAACAAAGGACTTGTAAGCCATATCTTAGTGGTCCCAGGAGATTTTGTACAAACATGGTGACTTTCTCCTTTTCAGGTATCTCTACCGGGCATCTACTGGCTAGAGTTCTCCATCTTTGAAAGAATGGAATAAATGTTTCACCTGTTTCATGTTGAGTGAGCTTGCATAAGGATGTGATGTCAATGTCCTTATCGATGTTATATGCATAGTTTTCCACAAACTTGTTCGCCAATCCATCCCATGTTTTTATCCCTTTAGGAAATTGTGCAAACCATTCCAATGCATGGCCTATGAGACTTATAGAGAAGAGTCTCATGAGATAAGTTTGTTCATATGCAATATCCATGCAACTGATGGTGAATTCTCTTATGTGTTCAATGGGGGTTGTCTTGCCTTTGTATTTGGGAAGATGTGAGACCACATATCCTGGAGGAAATGATGGCATATACAAGGTTGTGTCAAATGGATATGGACATAGATCATATGACATGTAAGGTTTTTTGTTTCATTGTTGCAAGGTCTCCACTTGTGTTTGAAGAGCAGCCAGTTTGAGTGTGAGTGCTTCCACAATTGGGTTGTTGGTACCATCACACATGTTGGTGATCGATATGGATTGAGTGCCCACCTATTGTGATGAGATGTGTTGGTTTGGAATTTCTTGTTGGTGGGTGAATTGGATGTTCCGATTTGGTGGTTTTTGGAAATGAATGTTTTGATTAGGGATTTGCTGCTATGTATGGACTTGAGAAGCATAAGTGGATACATGGGATCTAGCCATGTTGGATTGAATTTTGGGACCTTCCTGGCTTTGAGCATGTTGATGCCCAAATAGAGTGGAATATTGGGTGCCTTGGTTTCCTTGCCCAAATAGATAATTACGGCCTTGAGGAATGTTGGTGTTTTGCCTCAAGGGAATGTTTGTATTAACCTATGAGAAATTAGGTTGGGTGCTTTGAATAAAAATTCTTCGTTTATTCCTCCCAAAAGGTTTTGATGAGTTGGTTGCCATAGCATTTGAAGAACCTAATAACAGGTTTGCTGATGTACCCATGGAACTAGATGAATTTCCAAAGAGGTTTGAGGTGGTTGCACCCATTGTTGATACCAATGTTTGTGAATAAATTGTGGATGTTTGTTGGGGGATGGATTGTGATATGGTGTTGGCTTGGGTTGATGATCCCCCAATAGACATTGTGTTGATCATAGTTGATGCATTGGTTGTGGTGATAGTATGACCAAGGGAGGTAGCATTAATGGTGTTGATGACATTTTGTGAAGAGGCTCCCATGGAAGTGTTGTTTTCATCATGGCTTGTTTGATTGGGTTTGAGAGATTTTGCTCTTATTTTATTGATATTAAATCCTTTTGGAAATTCAGCCCCTTGGTCAAGGAGCATGGCTAGATATCTATTTGGATCATTAAGGACAAGACCTTCCACAAAGGAGGCTACTTCAGGATTTTGGGTGGCGACGTGTATGTCTTCTTCAAATATTTTCCTATTAGCATCTCTGCAGATGAATTGTTCAAAAGGATTGTGTGAAGAGGGTGGTAATGACATCTCACTGAAAGGATTGATAACAAAATTTTCCATGTCATTAGAAAAGGTATTCATGTCATTAGGGAATGAATTCATGTCATTGGTGAAATTGAGAAAGTTGGCATCTTGACCAAAATAACCCATGATTCTTCTCTTTCTTTGTAATCTAGTTTCAACCATAAAAAATTTTGCTCAACTTTGGAAATGGTGGAGTATGACCTAAATATGACACTATGTTTTTGGGTTTTTTGGAATAAAGGAATGCTATGAAATGCAGATGGGACTAAAAAAGGAGAGTAAAGGTATGCAAATGCAAATGGTATGAGACTAAAATGAGGAGACTAATGATATGAAAGCTCAAAGGAGACTTAGATTAACTCACTATTGGTAAATCTAAGGAGATGTATACTTGACCACACAAAGTTTTGGCAATGCCTCAGTTTTGGAATATCAAATGGACTTGTAAAAAAGGACAAAGGAGGAGTAACTGAAATTTCCACACTAGACTAATGTGTGGTAAATAGTTCACAAAAGGTATTGACTAAAGACAAATGGTTGATTGATTCCAATGATAAATTACTTTTGAATGAAAAGGTTTGACAAAGAGTAGTAAGGAATGTACTCCTAAAATCTGCAAAAAATGAGTGTCTAAGAGGATGGTAAAGTCTAACAACACAATGAAAGGAATGCAATGGAATCATATGGTGACCTAAGAATTCTGCCTATAATGCAATAATGAGGGAAGTTGAGCAATTCAATATCTGGTTTGACAGAAACAATAGGGAGAGATGTGTTGGAATCTTGTAAGGACAAAATTGAGTCCCAATTTTTGACAATGAAATGAAATTTTCCGGAGATTGGAAAATGCGTCACGAAAAATGTGTTGTGACAGAGCAAATGTTTCATAGGAAAGGCGATTGTGGTGCTTAGGCAAGCAGATGTGGTTTAGAATGGTGATTGTGGTGTTTTTTCAAGAAAATGCACTAAAAGACAGTCAATTGTGGCATTTGAATTTGCACATGTGTTGCAACAGAGTGATTACTGCACAAAATTTATCAATTGTGGTCTAAAATAGTAGATGTGTCGCAAAAAGTGATTTTGACAAAGTTTCAACAGATTACAAGGAATTTGTTTCAGTTTGGCAATGTTATTTCAACTTTTGAGGTAGATGTTCATTTCTTCAAGTTGCCTAAATACACTTGGAAAACACATGATGTTGTAAGAAAGTGAAAAACAACCACATAGAAAACAATTACAAACCCCTATGGCTGCAAAGACAATATTCTTTTGGATTCCATGTGGATTTTACTCCAACCATATATTCTTAGTGGATGAATCGAGAAGCTTGGCCCCACGGGATCCCCCTTACAGTGCACTCACTTCTCAAGGAAACCAAGCTTCCAACCTCCATGAAACTCCCATGGAAGATTGATCATCTCTACTAAAACCTACACAAGTGTTGGTACCTTGGCAATGACCGTTGCTGCACCAAAGAATAGGTTTTTGGTCACACTAAAAATAAGGGTTTTATTTCAGGCACCCGTTCTAGTGGTCACAAATTGGGCAAAAGATTAAGCTCCATTAAGGAGGCACTCCATCCTGAAGAGGTTAAGATCAACAGGGTTTTTGGGAGTACTACTTGGTTCGTATAACGTATCTGCATTTGGAATCCTAGACTTTCCATTAGGATTCACATTTGTATATCGATCGGGAATAGCTCATTTAAAGAGCTTAGTTGTCGGTTTGAGTCACTTTGGGGTGATTACTTTTTCCCACCAAAGTAGCCTAGTTTCTAAGGTTAACAAAAGAGAGAAAATGTATTTGTAGTTCAATCAATCTTTGTCAAAAAACAAAGAGAGAGCACACCAATATGCTTGACTCATACTCACATGGTTGTTCTTTTTAAACCCAAATTGAAAGTGTGAAGGTGTGATAATTAACTAAATAAAAATACACATCAAACATGCATTCATTTTAACCGTTTGTAGTGTTATCAAGTAAAGGGTTCATTTTAACCATTTGTAGTGTGAGCTAACTAACAATTCATTTTAAACCCATGAAAAGCGTGATTGTTCTTTTTGAACCAATGCAAAAGTGTGATTGTTCATTTTACCCATGAGTGAAATGAAAAATTGTGGGATTAAATTGAATAAACAACCAATGAAATTGAGTTAGACTCCAGCTTGACACACGCTATTACAAAAATATTAGTATCCTAAAAATCTCTAATCTAGAAGTAGAAAAATAGAAGGAAATTGAAAAAGACAAAATAGAAAAAGTTTGTTACCAGTCAGTTGCATCACAACAGAGTGAATGTGGCTTGATACGACAGATGCATCGTTCTATCTAGCAAATGTAGCTTGATATGTCTTTTGTGTTTCGGCTTCTATCGAATGTAGCTCGGGATGGTAGTTGTGTCGCTCGGGCAGTCAAATACATCACAACAGAGCGGTTGCATCGCTCGCGCAAGTAGATGTGGCACAATAGAGAATTTGTGTCATAGGGACTATCAAGTGTGTCGTTCCATACACTTGTACCTATAAAAAAGAATGACAAAAACCATATGATAACCTACAAAAACATGTTAAAAAAATGTTGGGTTCACTAATGTAACTATGAATTTTTCCTGCAAGATTAGATGTTAGAAAATTACATGCATATTATATCAATCCACAATATTTAATGGAATGCAAAGGAATTAAAATAAATAACAAAAAGGAGAGATCTCACACAGTCCTTCATCCTCCATGGTTGACTTCCATTGCACCTTCTAACTTGTTGAAATGTGAAGCACCCTCAGATTTTGATGAGAAACTCTATAATATGGACTAGCCTTATGCAAGTTTTGAAGGATTTAAGTACTTGTGCAAGAGAAAATCAATCCTACATGCAATGATCTAAGTAGCTAAATGAAAAAAACAAGACAATGCTAAAACTCAAGATAATGCAAGAGATTAAAAGATTAAGAGATGTCAAAATGAGGACAAAATTGGCACTTTATAGAAAATGCAATTTTGGATGGATGGATGAGATTAAAGATTGAGAAATTCCCTAGAATCTATGGTCAAGAAGATGAGATTTAGAAAATCAATAATTTTAGCAATTACTTGATTTATAGAAGAATATTACCATTTTGAATTAAAATTAATTAAAAATATGGATTTAGTGTGATAGTAAATAATTGATTTTGAGATTATTTACTAAAATAAGTGGCAGTTAACTATGTGAAGCCATTTTAAATAAATTGTTTTATTTAAAATGAGGGAAATGTCAAATAAGGCAATTAAATAATTAAAAATAATTATTTAATTTAGAGAAAAGGCCCAATAATTAAATAGATTAATTAATCTATTTAATTATAAGAAGAGTTAAGAATTAGTGACATATTAAATAAATAAATAAGATATATTTATTTAATAATTAAGAAAACATAGATGGCAAAATTATGAGAAGACTTTAGATAATTAGTGATGCATTAAATAAATAAATAAAATCTATTTACTTAATAATCATGAAGAATAAAAAGACATGAATTAATTAAATAATTAAAAATTATCTAATTAATAGTCAAAGGTGAGCCACAAACATAATTAAAATGTCATAATTATGTTAGGACAAAAGTGATAAAATAGAGCTTGCAGGCCTAGGTCATTTTTATGTGTCTAGAACAATAAATATTATTGAAAGGTAACAAATAATATGTAAGAAATTAATAAATTTATAATTCGATATATCTTTAAAAATTGATGAGTTTAATACTATCCAAATTAGAGTACTTTGAAAGGTTACTCTACTTTAGGAAGATTTTAATGGTCTTGGCCCTGACATGCTTTAGAAGGAAACAATTCTTATTCAAAACACAACATATGAAATATGCACAACATGGCAACTACTCAAAAAGCCCTAGTCAAGACAATCTCAAATGTACTTTGTACCCCTTCTCCAATGCACATAGCCCACCAAACCATCTTCTTCCTTGAGTGATATACATGCCCTTTCCAAACCTTACTAAATACTTTATATAATATTTTAATGGGTGGCTTTTAAATCATCACACCCTTTAACAAAAGTTTTCTTTAATTTATTTAATAAATTTAATTATTTCTCTCTTAAAAATAAATTTATTTAAATATTTATTATTATCCCCTCTTATAACTAAAGGGTCATAATAAACTTTATTTTCTATCTCCTATCTCCCTTTTAATTTTAAAAGATTATTTCATATAATAATAACCTTCTTTTCACTTTGAGAAAAAAGTATGGCTTGTTCAAAATCACTAGAACTTTTCAAAATTCATCTTATAATTGACTTAAACATGTTTTATAAATGATATTTTAAGATAAATAACTTTCCAAATAAATATTTGTGACCATTTTATGTACATAACAAATTTAATTCACCTATAATTTTCTAGATCATTACCATTCCCTTATTTTACATTCAAATTGATCTTATTTAACTACTCTTTCATTACTTGAATTATAAGATATATATCCTTTCAAAAATAATATTTTCTTTATAGAAAATCCATTCTTTCTTAAAGATAGATTTCAAATATGAATCTGAAAAAATCACAAATTTTAATTTATGCTAATTAGAACTAATTAGAAAAAAATAAAAATTATTAATTAAAAAAATATTAACATCCTACATCTATTAACACTGCATCATAATTAACTATTGCTAATATATAAAATATTAGACAAACAAACTGAAACATTTTTCATTCCAATAAGAAATTATGTTGTCTCTAGGAAGATAAACAACCCAAAATTAAAAAGTTATCATACAATTGTTAATAATGTCATTAGATAAAATCTCAACCTACTAATAATTAATTAAAAATTAAAAAACAAATATGTGTAACATCTACCATACTTAAGTAATTAGTTTCAAGTAATAGAGATCTAGCCTTTCTCCCTGTTCAAAATTTAGTAACCAAGTAAATGAAGCTTATGCTACTCAAAGAAGAAAAACTATATGTTTCCATAAGCATCTTATTATAAATGTTGGCAAGAAATCTCATCCTCTATTTCATTCAATATACTTTAAAATATTGTTAATAACTAGCGATCACACCTTGGTGTGCAATGGGTATGTCGAAGAGGTGTGGAAGGTCAAATAAGGAAAAAATGTTGAAGAATTTACAACAGTATAAATGAAAGAAGAATTGCAAAAAAATTAAGAATAAAATTTAAAGATCAAATGCAAACAACAAGAACACCGAATTTATAGTGGTTCATCTTAAAAAGACTACATCCACTCTCAAAGTAGGGGAAACTCTTTTTTTATTTAAAATTTATATTTTTCAATACAATATCACCAACAACAATCAATGATCAAATATATAATCACCAATTCTATTCTTCCTCCAAGAAATGTTCGAATGAAAGAGCCTTCAAGAAAGGAGGTGAAAGTACACCAAAGTAACTGACAAGAAGTTACTAGGCTTCAAATATCCAATAATCTCCCACTTGAAGACCAACGACTACTATAAGATACCAAAGATTCCACTACTTCGATCTTATTGTCACTTCTTTAGAATACCGAGAGAAGCTCTACAGAACTTGAACTTTTCCTGAAGTACAATCTTTGTCAATGCATCAACCAGGTTCACTTTTGTATCAATCTTCTCCACCTACAACTTAGACTCTTCAAATACATGATGAATCAAATGATATCTAAGATCTATATGCTTTGTTCTATTATGAAAAAAAGAGTTTTTTGCCAAGTGAATAGTGTTGCTATCACAAAATAAGATGAAAATAAATTGCTTAAACCACAATTCACCTAACAATAGTTGTAAGCATATCATCTCCTTTTCTCCTTCAATGAGAGCAATATATTATGCCTCTGTAGATGAGAGTGCAACCATCCATTGCAACCGTGAAACCTAGCTAATATCAGCCTCAACAAAAGTAAACACATAGCCTGTAGTAGACCTTTGTTTTTATAAATCTCCAACCATATTCGAATCAACATGTCCTCATAGCTGAGTTTCCTTACCTCCAAAACATAAAACATGATCTGAGGTACCTTAAAAGTGTTGTAAAATCCATTGAACTATTTTCCAATGAGTTTTACCTGAATTACTCATAAGTCTTCTCACAAATCCCACTACATGAGCAATGTATAAATGAGTACAAACCATGATATACATGAGACTCCAAACTGCTGATGAATATAAAACACCTTTCATCTATTTTTTATCTTCTCGAGTCTATGGACACATAGCTGAAGATAAACAAAACTGATCAACCAATGGAGTAGTAACATGCTTGGCATTCATCATATTGAACCTATCCAAAAATTTGGAAATATATTTTCTTTAGATAAATTGATTTCATTGCCCCTAAATCTTTCATGGAAAAATGTTGAGCCAAATGATGCCTCAATTCATGAACTATCCTCACACTAGTGCCAACAACCAACATATCATCAACATAAAGCAAAATTATAACAAACTCACCATTAGCAAGTTTCTTATATTAGACACACAGGTTTGATTCACAATGAGTAAAATATTGTTGAATGATGAAGCTATCAAATTTGAGATACCACTGGCTCGAGGCTTGCTTGAGCCCATACAAACTCCACTTCAATCTGCAATATAAATGGTCTTGACCCTATTGTGCAAAACCTTAAGGTTGACCCATATACAACTCCTCTTCAATATCCCTATGAAGAAACATTATTTTAATGTCAAGTTGGTCAATCTCAAGATCTCAAACAACTGCCATGCCCAACATGGCACAATTATTTGTCATTTTAATAATTGGCAAAAGAAAATCATTGAAATCAATCCCCTTTTGCTGCTCAAATCCTTTTACTACCAATCTGGCCCTATAACATTTATGACCTCCGTCTTCTTCTTTCAATCAATACACCCATTTATTCTTCAAAGGTATTCGATTTGGTGGAAGAGTAACCAAATCCCATGTATCATTTTCCTTCAATGACTCCATTTCATCTTGCATTGCCTCCATCCATTTCATTAAATTTTCATCTTTAAAAGCCTATTTAAATATTATAGGCTTTGATTTATTGGAAATAAATAGCTCATAATCATCAAATTTAGATGGACACCTCAACTCCAGGGTGGATCATCTTAATTGAGGAGCTTGTTCTTGTTGAAAAGTGGTGTCCAAATTTAATCTATGTAATTTCCTTTGGACATCTTCTATATCAGATTGTAAGTTACCTTCAAGATTTTGCCTTCACACATCAAAACTCCCTTGTTGTTTCACACTCCTCCAATGTTCTACCTCTGTATACTCCCAGTTTCTGTTGAATTCTAAACTTGCTACATATTTGGATTTAATAGGGGTTGTTGATTAAAATATTCTTGTTGATTTCTCATAGGAAAATGACCCGAGTTCTTATGCGCTGGAAGAGAGAGACTTTTAGAGAATATAGGCTGCATAGAAAATTATTTAGGTAGCATAGCTTTAATAGGAGGTTGTGCATTAACATTTGAAGGGAGCATTATAAAATCACACAACATATTATTACCCTGTTGAGGCTATGAATGCACATTAAGAGGTTGCACAAACAGTTTTGTAGGTATCGATGAGCTTGTGGAAGAGTGCATACTAATATTTGATGGCAACAAATTATCTAATGAAGACAATAGTGGAACATGTATAGTTTTCACACAAATAATTGGATGCGAGGCATTCATTATGGAAGGTTGTGTTACAATAGTTGAAGGTAACAATCGAATTGTATGAGGGGTGCCAAAACTCAAAGATTGGGTTGAACAAGGAGGTTGCATGCTAGTAAGAGGAGGCTGAAAATTAATAATTGGTGGCTATCTCTATGATTATGACTTTTCCAGAGGAGTACCATTTTCAAAAATATCAACCTTGATATATATTCTTTTAATGAAGGTCTCTATTATTGAGCAACATGAAATGCTTTCTCATTAAAGACAACATCTTGATTGTGGGAAAAAAAAATCACAATCAAATCCCAAAACCTGTTCAAAACCAAATTGATCCTCACCATATCCAAGAAATATACATTACTTTGATTTGGGATGGAGTTTCGTTCACTGCTCCTTAGGAATATGCACAAAGGCTTCACACCCAAAAACATGAATATGATTATAATAAATTATTTTCCTACTCACCACCTCTCCTTTGGGATATCAAAATCCAATCAAGATGAAGGAGCTTGATTGATCAAATAAACTATTGTATTATAAGCCTTTGCCCAAAATTATTTCCACAAACCTGCATCCGAGAGCATACACCGAGCTCTCTCAAGAATCGTTCGATTCAACTGCACCATTTTCTTGAGGGGTCAAAGGAACTACCTTAATTCTATGAATGCCATTATCTACACAAAAGGTGTCAAATTCTGAAGAGAAAAATTCTCCACAATTATCTATTAGTAGGCATTTAATTTTGTGGCCAATCTGATTTTTAACCATAGCCTTAGAAGTTTGAAATTTTGAAAAAACCTATGATTTTCTATTCAACAAATAAATCCAAACTTTGTGAGTGCAATCATCAAGAAAAGTAACAAAATAGTTAGCACCTCCAAAGGAAGTTACCTATGTCTAACTGAACACATCGTAGTGCACAAGGTCCAAAAGTGTAGACTTCCTCTCATGACCAATCTTCAAGAAGCTGGTCCAACTCTGCTTGCCATAAAGGTAATTCTCACATAACTCCAAATCAACTATTTAAGGCTTGGAAGTTGATCATGTTGAAGCATAACTTCAATTCCCATTTTGCTTATATGTCCAAGCCTCTTATGCCAAAGCTCTGAATAGTTGTCCACAACTTCCATTGTAGCTCCCACTTCACCATGGCACTCTTAAACATAAAGATTGCCAAATTTGTTCCCCTTTGTAATCACAAAGACACCTTTGGTTACTTTCCAAGTATCTAAAGAAAATTTCACATTGCACCCTTGAGCAACAAGTTAGCCCACATATATTAAATTTTGTTTCAATGTAGGAACATGTCTCACATATTTCAAAATCAATTTATCTCCCTTTTTCAAACATAATGTCACATCACCTTTCCTACCATTTCACATTCTTTGTTATCTCCAAGAAAAAATCTACCGAACTTACCTTCATGGTAGTTTGTGAAAGCACCCCCACATGGAGTAGCATGGAAGGAAGCACTAAAATCAAGCACCCATGAGTTTGCAGCAGTGTCACTCATTGATAAAACAAAAATACCATCATCTTTATCATATGTAGTGTTTACTTCATTATTTCCCACCTTGTCTTGTGCCTTTTTGTAATTCCAACAATTCTTTTTTGTGTGACTTGGTTTGCCACAAAACCAACAAGCACCATTTGTGACACTGGATTTTGATCTTGGAGAAAATTTGGACCTTCTTCTGTTATTATTTTTGCCTCTATCTTAACTCCTTCCCCTATTTCCAGTGCTTACAACAGTTAAACCATCACCGGATGAGGGCTCTTGATTCTTTCTCCTCATGTCTTCACCGAGAAGTGTGGGTGCAACATCATCAAATTTGAATTTAATTTTGGAAAATATCGAAGTGCTAATTGCCATCACCACTCCTTCTGATTTGTTTGGTAAAGAACATAATAACAAGATTTCCTTAATTTCATCATCTAAATTGATACCCACATAAATCAATCGGGTGACCAACTTGTATTGAATTCAATGAGGTGATTCAAAATGATCCCACCTTCTCTCATTTTCTAATTATATAACTTCTTCATGATGAAAACCCTGTTTGATGTCAATGCCATCTCGGACATGTCGGAGAGTTTATCCCAAAGCTCTTTTGTTGTCTTCTCAGCTGAAAAATTGAATAGCATATTGTTGGACAACGAAATAAAAATGGTGGCCCTTGCTTTCATATCCATTTTCTCCCACTCTTCATCTAACATTGAACCTTTTCCATTAGATTTTCCAATCAAAGCGAGTGAGAGATCCTACTTAATCAACAGTGATTCCATATGTACCTTCCACAATCCAAAGTTTTGGCCTATGAAATTCTCAATCTTCTAGTTATCTGCATCATCCACAGCTCTAGAAATTCTTCACCAACTTTCAAAAGAATTGCTTCAACACTGAGGTTCTTCACCAAGCTATGATACCAATTGTTGAAGAATTTACAACAGTATAAATGAAAGAAGAATTGTAGAAAAATTAAGAACAAAATTTAAAGATCAAATGCAAACAACAAGATTATTGAATTTATAGTGGTCCATTTTAAAAAGACTACATCCACTCTCAAAGCACGAGAAACTCCTTTTATATTAATCTTTGTTTTTCAATAGAATATCACTAGAAGCAATCAATGATCAAATACATAATCACCAACAATATTCTTCCTCCAAGAAACATTCGAATGAAAGATCCTTCAAGAAGGAAGGAAAAACGACACCGAAGTAACTAACAAGAAGTCGTTGGGCTTCAAATACCCAACAAAAATGTGGTTTATTTTTGCATACAACTTTGTAGTACATGAGATCAATTGATCGGTCATTTTTAAAATGATATTGATTATATATTATTATTATTATTACTATTATTATATTGTTAATTTTATTTTATTTTTAACATACATATAGATTTCTTTTTCCTAATCTATGCAAAGATCAATTAAACTATATGATTTTTTTTTTAAATTAATTCAATTTCATCTATATAGAAATATATTAATTATTACATATAATAATTTCATACCTATATTTAATATTTTGTATTCTAAAATATAATATATAATAATAATAATTTAACCTATATATACTATTATATATATATTTATAAATATAATTATATTTTATATAATTTAATATGTATTATATCAATTATATAATATATTAATTATATTTTGTACTAAATAGGAATATAATCATTATTAATTAGTAATTAGAAAAATATATATATATATATATATATATATATATATATATATATATAGTTTTGTTAGAGAATATAATATATACTAATAATAAATAATATAATTATATATTTATAATTATTCTTTTATTATATAAAATTTACATTATGCTAATATATACTTAACTGCGAAGGATAAAAGATGTCATAATGTTAAAACCTAAATGTGCTCATTATTAGGATCTAGGTCGTAATTTTAATTTTAATGAACATATTCTAAAACCCTTGCGGAAACCATCTTTTCAAGCTGCAACTCGTCAAATTGGAGGAATGAAAGGTTAATATCAGCTGAGTTTGGAGGAGCGAAAATCAATAGTGGTGGGAAAGCAGTAAAAAGAGGTGAAAAACAACCGAAAAAATAACAAAAAATGATGAACGGCTGAAATTCGTTTAACCCGTAAAGCAAGGGCTGTCGAGGCTTTTCAATATTTTGATAATCTCAAATTAAGAAACACCTTGAACTTAATAAGAATAGTAATCCATCCAATATCCAAATTATTGTTCTATATTATTGAGATATCCCAACATTAAATTCAATTGTTGATTGTTTGGTTTCTTAAAAAAATAAGACACCTACAAGAATGGTTAACAAAGGTCGTTTAGCAGGAGATCACCCATCGTCCCATGTCATTGTTCTTAAGAGCATCTAGAAAGTAGCCTTCGACTCGAACCCTTCTTGACTCCATATTTCAAGGTATTGAAGAGATTTGCCTTTGATAATATCTGTAAAGTGGCCTTGGCATGGATAAAGAGGACCTCACATGAACCACCTAAGCGGTAAGAACTTAAGGTGTGCTCTTTAAGCCTGACCGGATGGCCGGGTGATATATCATGCATTTACATAGAGAAATACCTATGTATAGAGAAATTGTCACTTTGAGATGTCACAGAGAAATACATATGTAAACAGGCGTAAAAATGAATGTGGACGAAATAAAGTGAAAATCTGAACAATCAGATTCCATTGTGTCTTTTAATAATTTTAAGTGAGTAACACCTGTGTTGTGGGGCACACTGTGATCATAATGGTCGTGTGGGGTTCCTTACGCAACCTTATTGCCCTTTGATCTTTTATAAAGTGGGCCTACAATCCTCTCCATCGCTCCGATAGAAATACTTGTGTCAACAAGTGTATCGACGAGTGTAAAGGAATAAAGTTAAATCCGGACAGTTAGAGTCTGTATTGGTTTTTTTTTATAGAAAGTAATCAAGATTTGTGTATAATTTGCGAATGAAGGAAAGTATAAAAATTGCCGATCATTTAAACGTTTTCAATACTCTTATTTGTCAATTATTTAGTATGGGTGTAAAAATCGAAAATGAAGACAAGGCAGTTACTCTTTTGTGTTCATTGCCCGATTCTTAGAATCACTTAGTCACTTCTATTAGCTTTAGCACAACTGACACCCTTGAATTTGATTATGTTGTGGGAGCTTTGTCATCTAAAGAGGTGCACAGGAAGTCTAATATAGAAACCTCCACATTGGAAGCAATGGTGGCTAGAGGTCGATCCACAGAAAAAGGGGAGAATTCAAGAGGAACATCCGGATCTAAATCAAAAGGCAGAAAGGGTAAAGGAAAATGTTGGTTTTGCAATAAATCTGGGCATCTCAAGAAAGATTGTTGGAAGAGGAAAGAAGAGAACGATGACTCCAAAAAGGAAGCAAATCCGGCTGAGTCAAGTTCAGGTATGGTAGATGAAGTATTATCTGTTTGTAATTTTTCACAACGTGATGAGGATCGGTTATTAGATTTTGGTGCTTCAAATCATATGTGTCCACATAGGAATTGGTTTTCTACTTACCAAGCTATTGATGGTGTTGTTGTTCTTGTGGGAAACAATGTTTCATGTAAGACTATTGGGATTGGGAGCATTAAGATTAAAATGTTTGATGGTGTTGTAAAAACATTAACAGAGGTAAGACATGTACCCGAACTTAAAAGGAATTTAATTTCTTTAGCAGTTTTAGATTCTAGTGGTTATAAATTTTCTTGTCAAGGTGTAGTGCTAAAAGTGTCCAAAGGAATTTTGGTGATCATGAAGGCTACAAAAATTGGAAACCTTTATAGGCTAAATGGGAATACTGAGATAAATGTAGCAGCGGTGGTATCTAAGGAAATAGATGATTCTACTCATTTATGGCATCAATGATTGGGTCATATGAGCGAGAAAGGGCTAAAGGTACTGGTGAACCGTAAGTTACTTCCAAATTTAAAGTCTTTGAATTTGAATTTTTGCAAGCATTGTGTCTTTGGAAAGCAGTGTAGACAAAAGTTTAAATCAAGTAGTCATACAAGTAAGGTTGTTCTAGACTATATTCATTCAGATGTTTGGGGACCATCTCCTATAGTTTCTTTTCGAGGAGCCTCGTATTTTTTGACATTTATAGATGATTACTCTAGAAAGGTGTGGGTCTATATTCTTAAGAGTAAAGCTGATGTGTTTGGTGTATTCAAGTAGTTTAGAGCTTTGGTTGAAAAGATTACTGGTAGATCAATCAAATGTTTAAGAACAGATAATGGAGGCAAGTTCACATCATTGGAGTTTGAAAATTATTGTAAGGAAGCTGGGATCGAAAGGCATAAAGCCACAGTTTACACTCCTCAACAAAATGGTGTTGTTGAACACATGAACAAGACTCTTCTAGAGAGCAAGGAGCATGCCCAGTAATGCCAATTTGGAGCAAGAGTTGTGGGCAGAAGCAATTAATACAACATGCTATTTGATAAATCAATCACCATCAGTTGCAATAGATTGTAAGATTCCTGAAGAGGTATGGACAGGTCATTCATGTAATTATTCAAATCTGATTTTTTTTGGTTGTGATGCATATGCTCTTATTTCAAAGGATCAGCATTCTAAATTAGACCCCAAATCTAAGAAATACATTTTTGTTGGTTATGGTGATGGAATTAAGGGATATAGATTGTGGGATCCTACTACCCAAAAAATAATCATTAGCAGAGATGTAGTGTTTGATGAATCTTCTCTAATAAAATCAGACGTTGTAGAAGTTGATTTGGAGCAGGAACAAATACCTCAATATCAACAAGTTCAGTTGGAAGCTTAACCATCTACAAAAGATAGGGAGCAAGAAGAAGCTTCTAAAGATGAAGATGTGTATGTGAATGTAGGAAACATACAGGAAAATATGGAAATACCACAACCATCTCTAAGGAGATCTACATGAGTCAAAAATCCTCCTAAAAGGTATGATGATTTTGTTTCATCTGTTGCTTTGATTTCTAATGATGGGGAACCAAGTTGTTATTAGGAAGCAATGGATGGAACTGAAAATGCTAAATGGAAAATAGCAATGAAAGAAGAAATCAATGCCTTGGAGAAGAATAAAACATGGGACTTGGTAGAACTTCCAAAGGGTAGGAAATTTGTTGGTTGCAAATGGGTCTACAAACTGAAGAAGGGTGTTGATGATAAAATTGAAAGGTACAAGGCAAGACTGGTAGCAAAGGGATATTCTCAAAAGGAAGGTATTGACTTTCATGAAATTTTTTCACCAATTGTTAAGCTTGTTTCTATTCGGGTTGTTTTAGCATTAGTTGCATTACTTGATCTTGAGTTGGAACAACTAGATGTTAAAACAAAATTTTTACATGGAGATTTGGATGAGGAGATATATATGGAACAACCAGAAGGGTTTGTTCAAGATCTCAACAAGAAATTTGGTTGCAAACTCAAGAAGTCATTGTATGGTCTGAAGCAGTCACCTAGGCAATGGTACAAGAAGTTTGATTCCTTCATGGTGAGCAAAAAGTTCACAAGAAGTGAGTATGACCATTGTGTTTACTTTAAAATTTTGGAAAATGGTTTATTCATTATTGTGGTGTTATATGTTGATGATATGCTTGTAGAAAGCAAAAGCATGGTTGAAATTAATAAGTTGAAGGCTCAGTTGGCTAGGACATTTGATATGAAGGATCTAGGAGCATCAAAACAAATTTTGGGCATTGAAATACATAGAGACAGGGAACATGGTAAGCTTTGGTTATCACAGAAGAAATATGTGGAGAAAATCCTCATAAGATTCGGTATGCAAAATGTGAAACCAGTAAATATCCCTTTAGCTTCCCATTTTAAGCTTTCTTCAAGTTTATGTCCTAGTAATAATGAAGAAAAGGATTATATGTCTCGTGTATTGTATGCTAATGTAGTAGGAAGTTTTATGTATGCGATGGTATGTACGAGACTAGATATTTCACATGTAGTTGGTGTTGTCAGTAGATACATGGCAAATCTAGGAAAAGAGAATTGGGCAGCAGTGAAATGGGTGCTTCGGTATCTTAGAGGCACAAGTGATTATTGTATCACCTATAATGGTTGTAGTGATTAAGTATGTGGTTATGTTGATTCAGATTTTGTAGGTGATTTGGACAAGAGGAGATCCACTTCGGGTTATGTCTTTACTCTTGCAGGTGGAGCTATTTGTTGGATGTCAAAGCTTCAAGAAATGGTTGCTTTATCCACAACTGAGGCAGAGTATATGGCTGTCTCACATGCATGTAAAGAGGCAATTTGGTTGAAGGGTCTTTTGGGTGAGCTTGGAAAAGTGTAGGACAAAGTGATTATATTTTGTGATATTCAAAGTGCTATCCATTTGGCCAAAAATCCAGCTTACCACAAAAGGACCAAGCATATTGAAATCAAGTACCATTTTGTAAGACAAGTTATTGATGGAGGTGGAGTAACCCTTGAAAAGGTTCACACCTAAAAATTATGCAGATATGTTTACTAAACCAGTACTGGTAGAGAAGTTGAAATGGAGTGTGGCTTCTCTTGGTATGCAAAAGGGGTGATGCATGGGCTTGGGCAAGTATTAGGTAAATTGTTGTCAAGGTGGAGATTCTTGGATTGTGACAACAAGAAAAAAGATTGTGAAAACAATCACAACAAGAAAAACAAGATTGTTAAAATGTTCAATAAAACAATTTTTCTTTTATTTTAGAAAAATAACCATTTTTTGCTTTCAGAAGGAATATTTCAATTTTCTTTGAAGGAATAAATCTGGTTTTATTCTATGTTGAGAGATTTTTGTTATCTTCAAGAGGTTATAAATATTTGTTCTCTTGAAGGAATAAAAATATGAATTGTAAGAGTAATATTGCTGCAGCTATAAAGATTGCAGATGTAATTGTTTTTCCTTTGAGCAATAAGATTACCAATACTTTCCCCGTGGATGTTTCCTTGGAAAATTGTCAAGGTTTTACCACGTAAATCTATGTGGTTTAATTTTTTCTTTATTCTTCTTTATTTTTTCTCATTACTTCTTTGCATCTAATTTGTGTTGTAAATTTAATGATTCTGGATTAATGCTTCCGCATTTATAACATGTTGGTGAGATAATTCATAATAAAGAGTGAGTACCAAATACTCGATCTCCAGCACTAGTCCTTTTTCTTATCAATCATCTTCAGCATTTGGTTCATTTTTTAGTATTTCTTAACTTTTAGTATGCATGTTAAAGCAATGTTTGTTCTATTTCATTTTGTTGTTGTTCTATATGTTTAGTGAGGAGGGGACCTTGCTCAAGAATATTGTTAATCGTGTTCTGAAACTAATAAAAATTGTGCCAATTGTGGTTTCCAAACATCCAATTGGTATAGAAGAAGTTGTTATAGATTTGGAAAGGACAACACTTAAATCTGCAGAAAACTATCACACTATGAAAATTAAGGGCATTTGGGGCATGGGTGGTTCTAGCAAAACCACTCTTGCCAAACAATTATATAATAAAAAATACAGAACTATGGAAAAGTTTAGTTTTCTTTTTGATGTTAGAGATGTTGCTTCAAAAAGTGTATTGCACAATAAAAAGAAAAATCTTCTAGAGGACCTCGGTCTTCAAGGTATATTAGTTGATAATATAGAAGAAGGGAAGGGAATTCTCACAAATCGTTTGAGACTTGTTCGATTGGTCATCATTCTAGATGATGTGGATAATGAAGATCAATTAGATGCTCTAGTGCCAAATAAGGATAGTCTTGGATGGGGTAGTTTAATCATATTTACTACCAAAGAACTTGAAGTCCTACAACATTGGGGAATCGTATCCATTTACAAAATGAAATTATTAGATCCACCTCATGCCAATCAACTATTTTGTTCGCATGATTTCCTAAAGCCTACTCCACTCCAAGAGTTTGAAGATTTGGTTGAAAGCTTTCTAAAAGTTTGCAATGGATTACCATTGTCTTTAAAGATTTTTGGAGCACAATTATATGGTAAATCAAACAATGATTATTGGAAGACTCAATTGCATAAGATTTCTAGAATATCGCACAAAGATATCAAAGATAGATTAAAAATAAGTTATGATGCTCTAGATGATGAAGAGAAACAAATATTCTTAGACACTGTGTGTTTCTTCATTGGAGAAAAGAAAAATTTAGCCATTGATGTTTTGGATGGGTCAAGGTGGAGTGGTTTGCATAGTTGGGAAAGACTTCTCAATAAGTGTTTCATTGAGCTTAATGCATAGTTGGGAAAGACTTCTCAATAAGTGTTTCATTAAGCTTGATGATAGTGACTGCATAAGAATGGATGACCACTTAAGGGATTTAGGAAAAGAAATTGCAAATCATCAGTCACCATACCATCTCTCATCTACTTAGCAGATTATTAATGTTGATAATGAAATACAGATAACGAATTATTTATTTATTATTGTCTCACTAGACAATAGTGTGACAACCCGTTTAGTTTATTGTATTTGTTTGATTCTTGTCTCCGATTAGTTTAATGTTTCAATAATTTACTGATTCATTCCTTTTTCTATTTAAAAGAGAATTGGAATTCGAGGAATAATGGCCACAACAACTGGATGCACAGGCGAGATTGAGGAGTTCATTCAAGGAATAATGGCCACAACAATTGGATGCATAGGTGAGGTTGGGGAGTTTTCTCTATGTTCCCAGGGCAAAGAGATCACAGTTAGCACAAACAGAGGATCTTATAGTCTCACACCCTCTTTGCTTGGATTAAAAAATTTCCATCTCAGAGGAAATCATTATAATCAAGTGATTGCTGATATATCTAAAGATTTGTTATGGCTTCGCTAGTTTGAAATTGAGTGGAACAATTTGGGTTCACTAGGTTCACTGAAAAATTTAAAGGTGTTAAAATTCTATGAAAAATAGTTTTCAAAACATTACCTAGAAGAACTGTGGGAGATTGACAGTGATGTAAGTATCTTCCTTTATTTCTATAATTATATGTTTTTTAATATGATGTTTTACTAGAATTTAACTTTGAAATTTTCAAGTCAATTTGATTCACTTACATTTCATTGACTCAAAAATTAGGCAGTTGAATTTTGATAAAACGTCATATAATCTCACAAAACCTAACTACTTGGGTTTTATTCTCATTTCATCGGCACTTTGTTGTAGGCTCCTGTGTAGTTAAGGGAATTGACTCTCTCTGAATGTTATAATTTCCAAAGATTTCCAAAGTCAATAGGATACCTTGAGGATTTGAAAAATATTGTCCTGAAAAATAGATCTGAGAACAAGATGGGGAGTCTGCCCAAAGAATTTTGCCTCCTCCAATCATTGGAGCACCTAGAGTTATCTAGGTGTCGAGAGCTATCATCACTACCCCAAAAAATTTTCCATTTGAGAAACCTCAGGCATCTTGATTTTTCCAATAGTGAGAGATTGAGGAGGTTGCCAGTATCTTTTAAGGAGCTCACACTCTTGCAACACCTCAACTTAGAGGGATGTTCTAAACTCACCTTAGAGTCGGACATTCTAGAAAGCATGACAAAGCTTGAGTATTTGAACGTTTCTGACTGCAAGCAATTGGAAGAGATGCCTCATCACATCACAAATCATGCATCCTTGACAAAGCTCTATTTAGGTGGTATTTGCAGCTTAAGGGAGATATCAATGAAAATCACTCAACTAAGCAAGTTGTGAAAGATGATGATCGAGAGCGACTTGCTCACATTTTTACCGACCTCTCTAGGAGATTTTTCCTCCTTGACTACTCTTGTGATTGATAAATGGTCGAAGCTACAATGTATACCAGACTCTTTGGGGCATCTCAATCTCTTAGTCTATAGAGATATCGAATTCAGGAGTGGGATCTTTACCACAATCGGTTAGGCAACTGAATAATCTTCAAAGATTGCATATTTGTAGGTGCCCAATCATCCAATTGGATCTCCATGCAGGGTCATTTACTTCTTTGCTCTGCAACCTTAAGCAGATAAATTTGTCAGGAACAAAACTGTACAATATTTCCATAAGTCAAGACTGTTGTCCAGGCCTTGAGACTATCTTCATTGATGATAATATACATCTAACGGAGGTATAAATTCTACCAAGTACAGTGAAGCACATAAGATTCTTGAAGTGTAAAATGGTGAGGAGCATAAGGTTTCTTGATGGTCTGGTAAACATTCAAAGGTTGGAGAAAACTCGATGCCCCGAGTAAGACGTGCTTCCTAGTTTTTTGCAATTAGCTTCTCTCCAAGTCCTTAGACTTCAAGGCTGCTATGGAGTTAAGAAAATAAAAGGTTTAGAATATTGTAGAGCATTGGAGGAGCTGACAGCAGAAACAAGGTGGGAGGAGGCATGTTAATTTATTGTAGCTCAGACAGTTGTTTTCTCCAACTCCAAGAATTATTATTTAATTCTTGAGACTTCTAGAAAGAATTTAGTTAGGTCCTAATATTTAATTATTTAATTAAATAATTGTTTCCTCTAGAGACTTCTAGAAACCAGTTAGTTAGGGTTTGTTAGAGTCTAATTAATCTTAGCCATTGATTGAGATTAAATCATGGCCATTGGTTTTCCAATGAGAATAGTTTAAAAGGGGTTCAATGGGCATTTGGAGAACACACATAGACACACTTGAGAAAGATTTGCAGTGATAGGAAATAGACTTGCAGTGACAGCAAGGGCGCAGTGATAGTGTCGGATGCAGCAGTAGTGGAATTTCAGCAGGAGAAATTGAGGGAATAATTTCTGAAGAAGAATATTGTCGGAGCTTTGTCAGTAAGAGGCAAGCAATTTTTTGTATCTTTTGATTTGCTGAAGATTAATATAATTCCTCATCTACAGTACTGGTTTTCCCTCCAGGGTTTTTCCAGGGAAAATTTGTTCAAAACTATTGTGTTTATTATTTTGCATGTTTTATTTTCTATTCCTGTGAGTTTTATTTGTGAAGTTGTAGTTGTATTATTTTTTAGTATTTTCTGTGAATTAATTTTCTGCAGTCAAATAATCTTTATAGATGGGAGATTAATAATTAGTAACTGCAATAGAATTTTCACATGGTATCAGAGCAGATCTAAGGGTAGAAAGAGCTCAGTGCAAGAACATGAAGAAAAGAAAAATAGAGGGTTTATAAAACCCAATTCTACCTCATCAATATTATTTTTTTTGTTATTATTACTTTTTGTTTGAGATGGCCTCAACAGGTTTAAGAGATCAGGACAGATTGGATGGAGCCTCAAATTTTGGTGTCTGGAAAGCCATAATTTCTTTATTGCTGGAAGAGAATGGTATCAAGGAATATGTGACTAGTGTTTTAGCCGTACCTACAGATCCAACACAACTCTTATCATATAAGAAGGAAGATTCCAAGGCAAGGAGGTTGATTCTTGATGGTCTTAAGGATAATATTTTTCCACATATCGTAGAGTTGGATACAACAAAGAAGATGTGGGACGCCAGTTTGAATTTGTACCAGAATGCTACCACTAACAGGAAGCTTATTCTTAGAGAAAAGCTGAGGAATACCGGGATGAACAAGGGAGAGGATGTTACAAGTTACCTCACCGGACTTAGTGATGCGGTAAAAACTAATATCACTAACAACTTCAAGATTCTGGATCTTGCGGAGGATACTCACAGGATTCTGCATATCCTAAAATGGGTTTCTAAGCTCCTACTGATCGCTCCTAATCACTGCAGACCAAGACAACCGGTACTCACTGTCACGTTTCTACAGACTCCTTCATATCCTATCACTCCTGATCGCTCCTGATCAAGATATCCACCATTAAGGTCGAGTGTTTGTAGTGGTAGGGTTTCGCTGGTCGCTCCAAGGAATGATACTCGTTAACATACGGTCCCGCAGTCATATCTCCCTGGGTGTCCAAGTAGACTGTCATAAAGAAGCCCGAAAACAAAACATCCCTGGCATTCAGAACAATGGTGAATTCCTCAACACTACCCTACATGCACAATTTTCAAAACAATAAACTAGAAGAGATAGAGACATCGATGGGAATGGAAACTCTTCTTTATCAAATTCCATATATTAACATTGTAAAAACATACATACTGTGGGCCAGAGAGCCCGATTTCTTTTCTCTCTTGTTACTCTCTTCCCTCTTTTCCCGTAGATGCACTCTTTCTTTTCTCTATCTCTCCCGTATGCGGTTACATGTGTTCTCTCTTAATAGAGATTCTAAGGTAGTTAATTAAACCGTTCCCTACCCAATATGGCCATTCGGTTACAACTATTTTTCAATCTTTTGAATTATCATTGCAATTTAAACCATTTCTTGACATGGTCCACAAAATGCTAAATGCCTAAGTTATTATAATTTAAGGGTCAGGGTGCTCTGCACCATACAACCAACCAACAAAAAAGATGTTTCCAATCTCTGGAAATGCACCTGCAACACAAAGTGGCTGCAACTCTCCTGGCTTCAGCGTCACTCTTCAATCTGCATTCTTCAGGAACTTGAATGGTGATAGACTCCCATGAGTGGAGTTCTCCTCAGGTTGTGACTTCCTGTCAGTGGAGTATCTTCAGGATGCTGCTCTTAGTGCTGCTTAGCTTCATCCCTCTCAAGGCTGCATCGACCTACCAAAACCAATACCATCCATCTTACCCAATCAATAGACTCTGGTGATGCACCTACCACCCTCTCTTAGTGGTTGCTTTGGGCACCCTACTCCAGGCGTGTCTCTATTGGAGAATGGTCAAGATAGACCTCTCTTGTTTTCCCACAAACTCTTTTAGGAACTTCTTTCTTGCTTGCAGTGAGATGGTCCAAGCACATCGGCAACCCAAACATTTCAAATAACACAACAATGGTCACCAAAAGAATTTCCAGTTCCTTACATTTTCTCGTCATCTTTCTTTTGCTTCAATTTTCTTCTGCCTATGCAGTGACATAAAACTCTCAATCGTCGCCAGATCTTTCGCTGGCTCTGATACCATTCTGATGCGGTAAAAACTAATATCACTAACAACTTCAAGATTCTAGATCTTGCGGAGGATACTCACAGGATTCTACATATCCTAAAATGGGTTTCTAAGCTCCTACCGATCGCTCCTGATTGTTGCAGACCAAGACAACTGGTACTCACTGTCACATTTCTGCAAACTCTTTCATATCTTGTCACTCCTGGTCGCTCTTGATCAAGATATCCACCATTAAGGTCGAGCATTTGTAGTGGCGGGGTTTCGCTGGTCACCCCAAGGAATGATACTCATTAACATTCGGTTCCACGGTCATATCTCCCTAGGTCTCCAAGTAGTCTGTCATAAAGAATGGGATTGTCATAAAGAAGCCCGAAAAAAAAACATCCTTTGCATTCACAACAATGGTGAATTTCTCAACACTACCTTGCATGCACAATTTGCAAAAAAATAAACCAGAAGAGATAGAAACATCGATGGGAATGGAAACTCTTCTTTATCGAATTCCATATATTAACATTGTAAAAACATACATACTGTAAATGGCTCTCTGCCCGAAGGCTAGAGAGCCCGATTTCTTTTCTATCTTGTTACTCTCTTCCCTCTTTGTCCGTAGATGCACTCTTTCTTTTCTCTATCTCTCCCGTATGCGGTTACATGTGTTTCTTCTTAATAGAGATTCTAAGGTAGTTAATTAAACCGTTCCCTACCCGATATTCCCTTTCGGTTACAACTATTTTTCAATCTTTTGAATTATCATTGCAATTTAAACCATTTATTGATGTGGTCCACAAAATGCTAAATGCCTAAGTTATTATAATTTAAGGGTCGGGGTGCTCTGCACCACTTAGACTTGTCAAGGATGAGTTGGCAGTTATTGGAGATAAACCAGATGATGACAAGCTAGTACGGATAGCCCTAAATGGGTTTACTAAGCAGTGGGATGTCTTTGTTCAAGATATTAATGGATGAGACACCTTATCGAGTTGGGATCGAATATGGAGCGACTTCACTCAGGAGGAGCTTAGATTAATCCTTGTCAATGGTACCAGCAGTAAAAGTCAGAAAAGTGAGGCAAAACAGGAAAATGTTGCCCTAGTAGGAAAAGGGAAAGCAAAGAAGGGATCTAGCAAACGATCAAATCCTAAAGGTGAGAAGAAGAAGTAATTTTCTAAAGTCAAGTGATATGGCTATCATGAGTTTAGCCACTATGTCAACAATTTCCCACAAAGGAAGAAAGACAAGAAGTAGATGACAACTTCAGCAAGTGAAGATGAGCTCTCTAGCAAAATGGAAGATGAGTTTGCACTCATAGTTTGTATGGTTAGCTCAACCTCACATGGTGTTTGGTATATAGATAGTGGGGCGTCATTTCATATGATAGGAGTTAGAGAATACTTCTCCAGTTATAAGGAGGAGGACATCAGAATCCAGATTTCTATGTGGAACATGTCCAAACTAAATCCGGTTGGGAAAGGGACTGTTCTATTTTAGAGGGAGAATGGCAAGCCGATTTCAATTCATGATGTGTTGCATGTGCTAGGCTTGGGTATGAATCTGATTTTCGTATTTGTCCTTCAGGATAAAGGCTACAATGTACTCTTTAGAGGGGCAAATGTGTTAATTAAGGACAAGGATTGGAAATCACCCATAGCTATTGGAGTTAGGAGCGACCGACTTTATAGGTTGCAATTTGACACTCATAAGGCACTAATGAGCAGTGGTAATTCTAGAGATCAAGGAGAGCTATGGCATAGGAGGATGGGCCATATACATCATGGAGCACTTAAATTGCTTTGTGAGACAATGATAGGTGTTCCAGAGGTGAGCATAAAGCATGATGATGTATGTAAGGGATGTGTGTTGGGGAAGTTTGTGAAAGCAGCTTTTCCAAGGAGTGACACCAAATCCAAGGGTGTTCTTGATCTAGTACATTCAGATATATGTGGACCAATGTCGATGAAGTCTCTCAAAGGATACGAGTACTTTGTTACTTTTATTGATGATTTCTCCAAGAAGACCTAGATATACTTCTTGAAGACCAAGGATGAGGTTTTCAATTGCTTCCAAGAGTTCAAAGCTCTTGTAGAGAATTCGACAGGCAGGAAGATAAAGGTTCTTCGATCAAACAATGGAGGCGAGTACAAATGGAAAGAGTTCTAGGAGTTCTGTACCAGGGAAGGAATCAAGAGAGAGCGGGTTGTTCCTTACAACCCATAGCAGAATCAATCTATATCAAAGGCGGCAAGGGCTATGTTGTATGACCAGGATATGCCACACTACTTATGGGAAAAGGCATGCAGTACAACAGTATACATACAGAATAGGGTTCCACATAAGGTATTGGGAAAGATGACACCAGAAGAGGCATTCTTAGGGAAGAAGCCAAATGTTAGACACTTCAAGATATTTGGGATTTTGGCATATTGTCACATTCCAGGTGCTACACATTCTAAGTTAGATCAGACTGCAAAGAGAGGGTACTTTGTGGGGTATAGTGAAACCTCAAAGGCATATCGGATATTTATTCTAGGGGCTAGGATGATTATAGTTAGGTGTGATGTCAATTTCATGGAGGACAAGGCATTTAGAAGGTCCAGAGATTTTGCAACAAATGATCAGAGTGAGTAGCCAACAGAAGCTCCAAAGATTGAGCAATCAGATCAGGGACAATGAAGCTCGAGTATAGTAACTAGTACAAGCATAGGCTCAGGTGCTAAGATTTCATAGAGTATGGAGCAACATATGTAGTGGATCCAAGAGATGCATCAGGAACACATGGGGGTTGATATTTCATCCTCTATAGTTGGTAGCAGTAACCAACAGGATACTTAGGAGTTTATGGGAGCTCCTAGGATGAGTAGTAGGCAACGGAGACAACCAACTAGGTATAATGACTATATGGCATTAGTTAGTCAGTTGGTAGATAGTGAGCCTTCTAGTTATCAGGAGGCTACACAACAAGTGTGGCAAGATGCGATGGTTGAGGAATATACTTCAATAGTGTAGAACGATGTGTGGGAGGTTGTACCTAGACCGACAGTTAGGGCAGCAGTTGGATCTCATTGGATTTATAAGATCAAGCATGGTGCAAATGGTAGCATCAATAAATACAAGGTAAGGTTTGTGGCCAATGGTTTCTCTCAGAAGGAGGGAATAGATTATGAGGACACATTCACTCCAGTGGCCAAGTATACTTCTATACGAGTTGTGATCTCTCTTGCAGCACAGATGGGATGGTAGATCCATCAAATGGATGTCAAGACAATGTTTCTTAATGGTGAACTGAAAGAGGAGGTATACATAGAACAACCAGAGGGATTTGTAGCACACAGTAGTGAAACCCATGTGTACAGATTGAAGAGGGCTTTGTATGGACTCAAGAAGGCTCCTAGGGTGTGGTATGAGTGCATTGATGAATACTTGTAGGGAATGGGCTTTGTGAAGAGTGAGGCAGATGCTAATCTCTACTACTTGGTGGTTGGGAGTGAGATTCTCATTCTTGTTCTATGTGTGGATGACTTTTTTTTAATAGGTTCACTGGGGCTCATAGAGGAGTGCAAGAGGGACCTTGCAGCAGAGTTCAAGATGAAGAATTTGGGGCTTATGCACTAATTTCTAGGCATGGAGGTATGGAAGACAAATGGTGAGATTTTCCTTGGTCAAGGGAAATACTGCATTAAAATCTTGAGGATGTTTGAGATGGAGGATTGCAGAGCCATTTCTAATCCTATGATAACAAATTGGAAGAAGGTACACACATCTAGGGAGAAGGATGTAGACTCCACCTTATATAGGCAATTAATTGGGTCTCTCATGTATTTGGTCAACACGAAACCAGATATATCCTTTGCAATAAATTCTCTTAGTCAGTTCATGGTTGAGCCGAAGAGAGTGCATTGGATAGCAGCAAAGCATGTGTTGCGATATTTGTGTGGTATAGTCGAGTATGGGATCAAATATGCTCGAGGTGATGGTATCAAGTTGATAGGCTATACTGATGTGGTAGGCAGTACAGTGGACAGGAAAAGCACTTCAAGGTGTTGCTTTAGCTTGGGATTAGGAGTTGTCTCTTTGTACAACAGGAAGTAGAAGTCTGTGGCTCTGACTTCTGCAGAGAGAGAATACATAGCAGCTAGCATGGCGACATGTGAGGCAATATGGCTTCAAAAATTGCTAGTAGCCTTGTTAGGTTAGAGGGTTGAGACTATAGTGATACATTGTGACAATCAAATTTGCATCAAGTTGTCTGAGAATCGAGTGTTTCATGATAGGTCTAAGCATATAGACATCAGGTATCATTTCATCAAGGATTGTACAGCGGGTGATTATTCAGCTATAGCATATACCTACAAATCAACAGGTAGCAGACATTATGACAAAGGCATTGGGGAAGGCGAAATTCATCTTCTTCAAAGATATGTTGGCTGTTATCCAGAACACCTTCCTCACTAAGAGGGAGTGATAATTTATTGTAGCTCGGACAACTATTTTCTCCAACTCCAAGAATTATTATTTAATTCGTGATACTTCTAGAAAGAAGTTAGTTAGGTCCAGATATTTAATTATTTAATTAAATAATTGTTTCCTCTAGAGACTTCGCGAAACTAGTTAGTTAGGGTTTTCTAGAGTCTAATTAATCTTAGCCATTGATTGAGATTAAATCATGGCCATTGGTTTTCCAATGAGAATAGTTTAAAAGGGGGTCAATGGGATTAAACCTTGGGACACAACAGATTGGGACACAATAGGTTGGGACACGACATAGTTTGGAATAAGAACAATCCCCTCATATGAAGTGGAAAGAGAATTGATTGTGATGGGAGAGGTGGAGAAACTTGTGGAGGCTTTCATATGCTTATGGCGGCTTCTGTCAAATTGAAATTGTATTATTGGTATTACATATGAATTAAACTAGGAGGTTCAAAAATGTAAAGGTAATATTAAACACATTTTAAAATTAAATAATTATTTAGTTCTATAATAATAAAAATTTATACATGTTTTGAACTAAAATATGAATTTTGATTTGTACAAATAATTACTGTATCATATAATTAGATATAATATTATTCAACAATTTTTTTAAAGTTAAAAAAATTTAATTCTTATTGAATTTTTCATTTTTTGTAAAGTTAAATCTATAAAGTTATTTCAAGCATTATAAATAAAATATGAATAGAAATAGACCCGAAACATTAACAAGAAACTATATACAATTTTCACTATTATAAAATTTATTAAGAATTTAAACAAACTCTTTTTAATTTGAAATCTTCACAATAATCAAGATTTCACAAAATAAAATAACATAAAAATATTTTCATAGAGATTCAACTCATAGTAAATCTTTTCTTATAAAAGGTTCATAGTCTAGAATGGGAAACCATTGGAAGCATCAGAATTGAAACAAAAATAATACTTTTACTTTAAAATAAAATCTCATTTGATATCTGCATAGTTAAGAAAAGCTAGTCCCACTTACATGATGTTTGTGTTTCCAGCTAAAATGTACAAAAAAGAGCTTCTCTATCTTGATTTAACCAAAAAAAAAAAAGGAAATGCATATACGGAGTCCATGGTTGGTTTTAATGATTGAAGAGAAGTATGCACATAGCCCTTCTTGAATATTTTACTAATGAAGAAGTAAAATTGGGAAAAGAGAAGTATATAATTAGGAGATAATTAGTGAACAATGTCTATTGTCACATGTTTGTATTTTGTAAACTTCAACACTCCAACTTTGTCCAAGTCGTGTTGAGATATATAATGAAAGTACATTGGTCAAGAGAGAAAATTTTCCACATTGATGTAAAACACCATACAGTTGAATCCCACATCTCCCTTAGAATCCAATTATTTTATCATCACTCACAATACATTCTTTCCCACCTTCTCACCTATGAATTTCAAAGCATTGTGAAGGTCCACCCACATTTATTTTCCATCTCCGTCACCATTAAGGTACTTAAAAAATTCACTCATCTCTTCCACCATTCTCACTTGTGCTTCACAAAATCATTCTAATGGTAGAGAGTGGAAAGAAAAAGAAGTGAAAATGGCAACACACCTATGAGGGGACAAGTTAGAGGCTAATTTCAAGGCATTTTTAGACAAAAATTTAAAGAAGACCTTCATAGATCTCCCAAGAAACTTAGGTTCCTGTAAATCACACAATATTTTCACCTTACTAGAGGTGGGAAGGTTGAATTTTTTTATTATATTTTGCGGAAAGAGCGCATGACTTCACTTGAAGATAAGTGGGTGAATTCCATGAGGGATATTTTTCTCTTCATTTTTGAAAGACCTAAACAAATAAGCAATTGGCATAGCACATATTAATTGCGAAATGAAGAGATGTGTTAGAATTGTGAATAAACAGAAGATGTAAGATCAAACAATGAACAAAGACTCCTTCCATGCGTAAGATATTTGAAAACAAAAATGTTCTTCCTCAACAATAAAGAAATTACAAAATAAACCTCAAGAGTTGAAAAGAGGAGTTCAAGATTTCTCAAAGATTATCCAAGAGAAATAATACAATGAGGGTTGAGTGCTATATAGAAGAAACCCTAAATGATAAAGGGATTAGATCATGACAAGTGTCAATATCTCATGCAATGAGACAAAATGATTTAATAATAGCTTATTTTGATTAACATAAAAAAAACACTCCTAAGTTTAGCTTAAGTGAATAAAATTAATTAGACTAATAATCAATTAAAGTTTAATTAATTATTAGCTAATACATGAATAATATAACACCACCCCTTAAGATGAACTTAGGGAGTAGCTAAAAACCTAAAAATCCAATACATAAAAAGAAAAGAGAATGAATGATGGGTCCTGACAAACAAGGCCTAGTGAGGTACTCATGTAAAAATAATATAATCTCTCACAATTGGAGAAAAGGAGACAACCTCATGGTAAAAAATCCTCTCTAAAAGAGATAAAGGTGAATAAAAGACTAAAAAGCCTCCAAAATAAGGTGAATGACTAAGAAGCCTCTAATGAAAACAATGTCCCAAAAAAGAGCAACATGAAGAACATTGTTGAAGCACAAAGTTGTAGACAATTATCGAAAGATTACTGATATAGTGCTTTGAAATGGCAATCAAATAATGTCCATATGGTAAATTCTCCATCTCACCAAAATGTATGGGTAACCAACCATTGCATCTACCTAGTACATAGGAAAAAATATTGTATACATAGCTCACTCCAATGTGAAATCAAGGAAGTAGTATAACTAACAAAAGAAACCCCCTCATAATAGTGAAAGGGACAGTAAAGATAGGTACAGTAAAATTGTGTGAAACCAAAAAGTTCATGTAGGATAATATTTGAGCGCACAGCTGAAGATTACCAACAAATAAAATGGTGTGTAAACCAAGACACACACCCATGAGACAAGAATCACCAAGATTCGATGCTATCATGGAAGGAACACTCACTTGAAAAAGGTGTGATGGAAAAAAAAAAAAGGCCTACACAACCCTCCATGAAAGTTTACATCATAGTGCGAGTACAAAATACACAACAAAATATACAAAATCTCCAAAAAAATGACCCAAAATGATACTTTATCTCAGTTTGTCTATAAAAGAGAATTTACTTAAAAATCATGTCTAAAATTCCCAAATAGGATAGAAAGATGGAAATACATATAAAATATCCTAAAATAAAGTCATCCCATGCAAACAAAAAGTTTCCAAGAGCTAAAACGTCCAAATAATTCACCAGTGTGAAAACACACAAAAATGAATAAAATGTACTTGGAGAAAAATATGGGAAACCTTTTTATAGATGGTTGTAAAGAGATCTAAGAAACCATCGCAACACCATTGGAATCATGAAAAATGGAGAAATAGCTCAAAATTTATGAGCTCGGGAGTGAAAACAACACCTCTAACTTTGACAGGTTGTAGAATGTACTAGTAGAGAAATCTGAAAAAAAAACAGAACCAATAAATAGTGCTCAGACCTAGCTTTCCAACGATATATTGCTTTCCCAATTTTGATACCACACGAAAAATTATGGCCAATTTCCTGATTCTACTTATTTTGCATAAAAAGAAAAATTTGTTTAGCCCCCCCAGGGGCTGAGCACTAGTTGCCCATATGACCCTAGGGTGGCAGATTTTTTTTGTTTATTTTTTTTCATTTAAAAAAAAATAAAAATAAAAAGAACAAAGAATATTTCAAAATTTCTCTTGTAACCCTAGTTGAGAAAAAACTCTCAAAAATCAAGAAAGGGTTCACTGAATCCATGCTCTGATACCATGTTAGAATTGTGAATAAAAACAAGATGCAAGATCAAACAATGAATAAAGACACTTTCCACACAAGAGATTTGAAAAAATAATATAATGTTCCTCAACAAGAAAGAAGTTACAGAATAAACCTCAAGAGTTGAAAAAAAAAGTTTAAGAGTTCTCAAATATTATCCAAGAGATAAATAATACAATGAGGGTTAAGTGTTATATAGGATAAACACTAAATGATAAAGGGGTTAGATCAAATAATAGCTCACTTCAATTAACATAAGAAAGAACTCATAAGTTTAGCTTAAGTGCATGAAATGAATTCGACTAATAATCAATTAAAGATGAATTAATTATTAACTAGTGCATGAATACTCTAACAATATTCATAGACAAATTGGGTTTTCCAAAGCTTGAGTAGGAGAAGAAACATTATTTTGATGCACTTTGTTGTTTCGAGGAATTCAAATAAAAGGAATTTAGAAGCAAATGTGGCAATATAAGGAAACAACAAAAAAAATAGTACAAACTTATTAAATGACAATCAAAATTATTATAATTAAACGAAACTGCTGGAAATAATGTCAATAACTATAACAGATCTTCAAGATGGTGTTGGAGACTCTTGGATTTTTTTTGAAAAATAATTTACATCAAAATTTTCTGAAAAATCTTGAAGAAAGACAAGAAACTTCCAATAAGGTTTTTAAATTTACCTAAAAAGTATCTTGAATCATCTAGGCAATCCCTAGCTACTTATTAAATTTTATGAGACAAATATTTTTGAACCCCAAAAACTAGCCTACTAAAACTGGGCTTCCAAAATACCAAAATTGGGCTTCCATCCTAATATAAATCTATTTTGAGACTAAGAAATAAAAGACCATCAAAAATGGATTTTAAAATAATAATTTATTTTAAGTTTGGCAATACCCCCTTATATTTAGAAAGAAAATAAACAAGAGTGTTTGCCAAAAAGCAATTAAAAGAAAACAACACACATTCCATGTTGGAATGATGATTGCATGGAGTTATGAGAGAAGTAGATGTTAGACTTCAATGTGTACATGCTTGTATTTTCTATTGAATGTAGAAGTTTGGTGTTTATAACTAACATTTAAGTTAGTTTTTCAACATAACTAATGTGGTGTCATTCCATCATTAACAAAAGAAGTATACCACAAAGTGTGCATGCCATGTTTTTTTTACATACTACAAAGTGTATTCTAACATTCTATTATATCTAATGTACCACAATTACACACAAGGATCATAAAAGTTTGCAAAAGTCTCTAGAAATATTGCATACATTATGAAATAGGGCTAGGAAAGAAAATGTAAAGGATCTGGATCAAGGTTTTCAAGTCAGTATGATAATAAGATGATTTTGAGGAAACTATCATGGTAAACATAGATCAAGTAATTTTCTAGTGGTAAATGTTCGCCTGTTAACCATGGTAGGGACAATACAAAGGAGTATTATTTTATCGAAATCAAATAAAATGTATTCCTCTCATTGACAGATGAGGTGTGTGGCCACCTTTGGCAGATGTAATATGTTGCTCAATTGACATGATTTTTATGTATTTGAATTTGTAATTTCCATGAAAGCCATATCAATTTACCACCTCCACACAACATTGTTGATATTAATAGGGCTCAAATAGTCAATTATTTTATACCTTTTCTTGAGTAGCCATATGAATATTTTATTTCAAGGCCTTTAAATTTGCATTCCTTAATTTCAATTGCATCCTACAATCATTAATAAATATCCAAATCAAAACCACAAGAATGAAATACCCTAACAAAAGAACACAAAAAAAATTTACAATAAAAAAATAGATTTAAAGAACAACTACAGTTGTAAAAATACTAAAGAAAGCTGAAATCCCTACACCATAATAAGATGGCCCATAACTTTAAGGACATGTTCCAGAGCTTGTGAGATATTAAATTATTGGTCAGTTTAAAGTAGATCATTGAATTTGGGCTAAATTGGGCTACACTCCTAAGTGTGCAACTTAGGTTCAACCCCTACACAAAAGTAAGGTTTCCCACATCCACAATCTAGTATAAATGGCCATATTAAAACCACAAAAAATAAAGATATTGCTCAAATAAACAAACAAGTTTTTTATTACAAAAAATGAAAAATTCATAGTCAATTGGAATAGTATGAAGTGGTAAATGAATGGGGATTTTCTATTTAAGCCCAAGTTCAAACATTCAAAAGACAAGTGAATGTATAATAGCTAGTAATATGTCATACCTCAATTGATCATTGACTAGAATTTGATACCCCTATATTATGACATCTAAAGTTGAACATCTACCCCTGATGTAGTTAAAAGGCGGAAATTTACAAAAGATGATAAATCTTACAATTAAATTCTAGTTTTCTTTAAAAAAAAAAAAACAAAATGGTTCAATCTAAAGTTTGAACACACACCACCCAGCTTTTAGTGCATCCAGATTCCTATACTGGCTAGTTGTGAATTTGAAAAAAGACACAGTCATCAAATTGACAACTAAGCCCAAATTAATACCATAAAAAAGAATATCAAATCACAAATGTTGCACTAATGGAGAGTGATGATAGCTAGATACAAGTACCAAGTGATTTTGATGGAAGAAATACTCCTCAATCTAGCACTAGCAACTAATATTAACCTTATACTTAAAATGGAAGAATATAGTAAATCATATAACTTGCTATAGTGAATTATCAAGGCTAGTGCAAGTTCCAAGCATATTTAAAAAGAAACTTGTAACATACACAAGGATAATTTTCTTACGCTCATACCCACATTTTTCGATGACTACATTTATACATTCTATAGTAGTACCTTATCTATTTACTTAGATATCCTAATTTTAATGGCATCTACATCTCCATACCAATACCTATACTCCACATCTCTAGCTAACTATGGTTCCCAAAAATGAATTTGATAGAAGAGATTACTTACAAAGTTATGCCAAAACTTTAAAATAAATGAAGAACTGATCAAATTGTATAAATTGCTTTAATGGCATAGCATGGTGGACAGGTGCAAGTCCCACATGGTTTTGATGGAAAAAAAATTCCTCAATTATAGAAATTAAGCCTAAATTTATTGTGAATGTGTTTGTGATGGATAGAGAGAGAGAGAGAGAGAGAGAGAGAGAGAATTTACTAGATTGTATAATATGACCTAACGAGGGTGAACCAAGACCAAGTGTAAGTGTAGATAAATATGATGAAAAGACACCCCTTGATTGTTGCGACTAGCATACAACAGAAAACAAATTCTCTATCATTCAAAAATATTTTATATATAGTTGACGTTTTCGAGGATTTCTTTATAGGTTTTTAAGGTTTAAAATTGTATAAGCCATGTAGACTAAGTAAATTTGATGAATAGACACCCTTGATTGTGGCGATTAGCACACAATTTGAAAAAAAATCAATATCATTCAAAAATATTTTATAAATGGTTAATGTTTCTGGGGTTTCTTTATAGATTTCTAAGGTTTAAAAGTGTATAAGCCATGTAGACCAAGGAATTTTAGACCAAGGAGATAGCACTTGATTGTCTCAATGGAGATAATGTCTACCCCACCTTAAATATCATTGAATGAGTAAGAACTAAATTAAAAAATAAAAATGGTCTACCTATACTCATCCTTACATGCTTGCAAAGTATTTTGATAGGATGGGCTGCTATTGGGTGAGAAGATCCAACCTCAATTGTGCAGATAAATAATCCCATGCGGTTGCATTAAGTCTCGGCAGATTATATGCTTCCACGGTGCCTCCTAAAGTGCCCCAAGTCTTGATCAGGTGTACGTTGCTAATAAATTTTGTGAAATTGTCTCTCTATTCTTTCAAGACAAGTTCTACCACAACTCCCACATCCTCTTCTTCCTCCATTTAATCCCCTTATTATAGTCGGAGTAGAAAAATACAAAAAAAATGAGTAAAGAATGTGTAGAGGACAATAAAACTAATGCAAAAACCATAAAAAGTGACTTACCTAAAGATTTTTCATAGATTGTAATATGTTGTCAAAGATGTCGATGAGAAAAAAAGAGAAGAGCTTGTAGGAACAATATTACGAAACCCTACTATAGTAGATTTTTCAAAAGTGAAATGAACCATTTGAAACCAATCTGGCTATAGTTGTTGCCTCAATTTATTAATGTAGAACTAGAAATATCAAGATTTTAAAGCTATTAGATTCTTGAGTTCAACACAAGATTTTTGCAGCCTTTTAAACAAAAACTATTGAATGCATGTTAAAATTTGTTTTCAAGCCGAGGCGAGGAATGCTTTGACTATCTAAAAGTTGTTATTCCTAACATGAGACAACTTTCTAGGTTAAAACAACTAGGGGAGAGAGGCTGATAGTGGTGTAGGGTCATATAGTGGGGACAAAGGTAGTCCTCCATGGGCTCCATAGTGGAGCACCTTAATATTCAATTGTAAAACATTTTTTATCCATAAAGTAAACAAAAGTAATCGAATCACTATACCATAAAAAATATATTATATTTGGTTTATATTTGTCCCAAACATAAATAGTTATTCACAATCTTACACGTTAAAGAATATTCAAAGCCCATATGACACCACCAACATACAATCCAAATTTCTTTTTAATGGCCCATAGAATGAAAACATGCAGCCAAAATATAAAATTAGTATAACCCACACTCCCCTTAAATGTCATCAGGTGCATTACATCACCAACAATATTTCCAAAAAATTGATGTCACAAGAACAACTAAGAACCAAGACTATATCATCACTAAATCCAATCGAACCCACTCCCCTATCCCACTTTCCCAACAACACAACACTCAAAGGAAAATCATTCATTCAGATGTGTCCCATCAGTCAAATCCCAATGCAAAACTACTTGTTCCTTCTCCTCTTTGGCGACCTACAACCACCAAAATATGGTATTAAAGCCACCAAAATTGCTTGAGAAGAAAACAAAGATTGCACACCATAAATACATACAAACTCTACAATTGAAGGCACCTAAACAAGTTTTTAAATTTGAAAAAGGACAAAAATTAAAGACTCCATACCAAACCAGCATTGAACATATAAAGAGATTTATAAATTCAGAAATGCATTACTCAATCTTTTCCAAATTTCATTTACCATGTCTCACTTTCATATTCATATCTATATTTTCTTGGAGGCAGTGGAAGAAAAAGTAGAAGCATCAACAACAACATGTTATCAAGTTATAGGTATTCTACTGCTACTAATTCTTTATGCCTACAAATTCTAATCAGTTGTATGGTATGCAATTTTTTTTCAGAAAACTCTAAATATCTGGGGTTTCAACCTGATATTTACTTTGGTTTTTTTATTTATATTCTTTATGCTTGGGAATTCCAATATGTTCTACACAATGTAAATATTTATGACAATAACCTATAACTCAATATATGGGGTTCCAAATTCTAATATTTATGAATGTCAATGCACAAAATCAAGTCATTTCAATTCAATTCTTGGTTGTTTTTATATTCTATATATGACTGGGAATATAGATCAGTTGTATGTCCTGTAAATTTTTGTCACCCGCTACCTTATAACTCAATATATGGGGTTTCAACTCTTATTGTTTATGGATGTGAACGCATCATGTTTCATACAATGTGATTGTTACACCCAAACTGCTCTAAGTGCACAAGACCAAGTCATTTCATTGCAATTCAAAATGCCTAGCAATGCCTATCTATTCTTAATTCCTAGCACTATGTTTGTTCTAGAGTCTTCATTTGGTTAGGCACCCATACATATTCAGATCTGCATGATTCATCATTTGGCTTTACACTCTTGAAACCTCCCTTTGTCTTTCAAATGAAGGTTTTTTTACCGCACTAAGTGTGTACCATTGTCTTTCATATCGACAATGTTTAACCAATGTTCATGCATGTCTCACTATACTATTTCTCCAATATATATGTAAAATTATATACACACATATATATTTACATATATACATATACATATACATATATATTTATATGCCTAAAATGAACAACATATTAAAACTAACAGAGTTATGTAGTTATTCCAAGTAGCACTAGTTATGTAGTTTTATTTTCGGACTGAGTTTGTAGCTTTTTGAAATATTCTGATGACAGTCAATTGCGGTTCACATTTTAGATGCGTTGATGGATTTGACAGATGTGTTTCACTTTTGAGATGTGGTTAATTGACCAAACCAAGTCTTGAATGTTGACAAACAAATGTGACTTTTTCTAACAAATACAGTTTAAACTATGACAGATGCGACTCATAAAGCAAATGCAACTCACAAAATAGATACGACTCAAAAAGTATATGCGACTCAAAATATAAAATCTATGAAACTAAATCTATTGACAAACACCTGTGGTTTTTCATTTGACAGTTGTGACTCGTAAAGACACATGCAATTTTAAATATGATAGTTGTGACTGGTTAAGACACATGCGGTTCGATTTTTGACAATTGCGACTCAGTTTATAGTTGTAGTTTTCTAATGACAATGTTACGACTGACTCAGTTTAATGATCAATTTTTGACAAATAAAGCACAAAAAAGCACATAATACAAAGTATTTTCAGTTTGACATGTTGAATCTATTAAAATCAGAAGACAATTACAACCTAGGCTATATTGGACAGTATTTATTGAGTTCTTACGTGGATTTCTCCAGCTACACATATTCAAGGTGGATGACTAGTAGCTTGACCCCACTGGCTCCCCTCCACGACACTCACTTATACGAGGCAGCCAAGCTACTGTACCCATGAAACTCCCATTGCATACATTTCATCTCTACACATGAACCATAAGAATGTAAGACAACTTCAGAGGTCCGACCTACTGCACTAGTAAATATATTGGGATTTTGGAAAACCTATAACAAGGTTTTTAGTAAGGGCATTCCATTCGTGTGGCACCATCCAGTACGGCGAGAGATCATTTCTACCCTTCTCGTCAAAATCATGAGCGTGATTTCTGGGGTTTCCCCCAAACATCCACTTTTATATACTAGCTAGAAGTCGCTAGCAACAAGCAAGTTACCGGTCTTAGTCATCTTGGGGTGAGTAATTTTTCCCACCAAGACAAGCCCAAGTTCTAGAGTCAGTAACCATTTCTCTTACACCCAGGATCACATGAATGCGCAAGGGGAGAGGATACTTCAATACACCGAATCGTAAGGGTAATTACAAAGTGTGCTTTCACACCAGACAAAGAAAAAACTGGTTAATTTTAAGCCAAATGAAAATTATCTAACTACCAAACACAAAAATTTATTTTAAATATTTAAAGTCTTCAACAACAAGTCCTGAATGCAACTGATTAGTAGTTTATTGGTTGTCTTCATCATTCATCCTGCAAAAAAGAAGAGGTTTTGGTTTTCCAAAGTCTTCTATGCTTCGTCCTACAAAAAAAATGTTATCCTCCTAAAACACAACTATAAACAAAAGATTAGCGAAAAACAAACAAAAATGAAAAATATCAAAATGTGAAAATACGGAATTTAAAATTTGAAATTATTACCAGCCAGATGCATCGTTTCAATTCACAGATGTGTCACGATGTTGACAGTCAAATACGTTGTGGGAGGTCTTAGATGTGGTTTGTGTTGTCATATGCGTCTTGGTATTTTTCAAATGTGTTTCATGAACTCAGATGCATCGTTTAGTCAATCAGATGCAGTTTGTCGTACGATACCTACAAAACAAAAAATGGAAAAGTGGAATGGAGTCGCGAAGTTTGAAGTGTGCTTCACATCGGGTTCACCAAATGTAATGTAGATAAATTGGATATTGCACAGTAAGATGGTTAAATATAATCAAACATGCATAAATCTAAATCAAACAAAAAAGAATGAGATAAAATAAACTAAAAAGTAAATAAAACAATAATTAGAACAGTCTCACCGAATATCAGTCCATTTCCTTGAATTATCTTGATTGTCCTTCTCCATTTTTTCATGTTGATATTTTTTCCCTCGGATTTTCTATATGTATGCAAGCATAGCCTTGATGTATGTCTAAGTAAAATATCGAAGATTAAGTTCTTCCATAAAGTGTATTGATTTTGGGAGAGAAATAATTTCAAAGATTAGCCAATTTATAGAAAGTTGGTTTTCGAACGATCGGCTCAGATTTGAAAGAGAGATCAATGATCGAGATTGTTGAATGTCATGCGATGTGAGTTTTGTGTTAGTTAGAATGTGACTTGAGAAATTCTGCAGGATAAAGATTAAATTAGAATAATAATTTAATCTGGTGTTCAGATAGCTCAAAAATAGAAAGAATAAGAATTCAAGATTAAATAAATGATTTAATCTTCAGTTGAAAGTCTTTGAAAATAGAAGAATTGGACTTTGAATGAAAAGGATAAAGTTAGAACTTGGAGAATGATCTGTTCAAATGCACACATGAATGAATGAATTAATTAAAGAGATTTAATTAATAAATATGTTCATGCATATGAGTTAGAACTAGTTAATTGACTAGTTGTGATAAAGAGTCTCTTCGCAAAGACAATCAGATATCGAATCCAAACATAACTAACCGATTCAAATAGATCTCAAGTCAGATGGTGAGTGAATAATTAGATATTTGGGCGATAGAATAATGTGACATAAACAATTAATTATGAATTAAATTTTAATTTAATTCAACATTCAAAAATTGAAATGATTTAATTAAATAAATAATAATTTATTTAATTGACTGTCAAAAAGGTTAATTGAATAATTAAATAATTCGAAAAGAATATTTAATTATAGTCGAAATATGATAAAGGGATAAATTAAATAATAAATTATTTAATTCAAAAAGAGAATTAATTAATTAGCGGCGTAATTAAATAAATATGATTTATTTAATTAATCAGAGTTCAATAGGGGTCATAATGAATTAATCAAATAATTAAAAGGTTATTTAATTAATATAGGAAAGATGTGTTTAGGAAATAATTAAATAATTAACATTATTTAATCGTGACCATGGACATTAGAAAATTATATTGAAAGTGGTACTCACAAGCCTAGACCAATTTTCAATGTCTACAAAAGGAATTTAGAAGCGAATGTGGCAATATAAGGAAACAACAAAAAAATACTATAAACTTATTAAATGACGATAAACATTATTATAATTAGAAGAAACTGTTGGAAATAATGTTAATAACTATGACAAATCTTGAAGATGGTGTTGGAGATTCTTGGAATTTTTTGAAAAATAATTTACAACATCAATTTTTTTTTTAAAACTCTTGAAGAGAGACAAGAAACTTCTGAAAAGGTTTTTAAATTTACCTAAAAAGTATCTCGAAGCATCTAGGCAATCCCTAGCTACTTATTAAATTTTATGAGACAAATATTTTTGAACCCCAAAAACTAGCCTACTAAAACTGGGCTTCCAACCTACCAAAATTGGGCTTCCATCCTAATAGAATTCTATTTTGAGACTAAGAAATAAATGACCATCAAAAATGGCTTTTAAAATAACAATTTATTCTAAGTTTGACAACACCCCCTTAGATTTAGAAAGAAAATAAACGAGAGTGTTTTCCAAAAAGCAATTAAAAGAAAACAACACGCATACCATGTTGGAATGATGATTTCATGGAATGATGATTTCATGGAGTTATGAAAGAATTGGATTTCAAACTTCAATGTGTACATTCTTGTATTTTTTATTGAATTTAGAAGTTATTTTGGTGTTTATAACTAACATTTAAGTTAGTTTTTACACATAACTAATGTGGTTTCATACCATCATTAACAAAAGAAATATACCACAAAGTGTGCATGCCATGTTAGTGTACATACTATAGAGTGTATTCTAAAATTCTATTATATCTAACGTACCACAATTACACACAAGGATCATAAAAGTTTGCAAAAGTCTCTATAAATATTGCATACATTATGAAATGGGGCTAAAAAAGGAAATGTAAAGGATCTAGATCAAGTTTTTAAAGTCAGTATGGTAATAAGATGATTTTGAGGAAACTATCATGTTCAACATAGATCAAGTAATTTTCTAGTGGTAAATGTTTGCCTGTTAACCATGGCAGGGACAATACAAAGGAGTATTATTTTATCGAAATCAAATTAAATTTATTCCTCACATTGACAGTTGAGGTGTGTGGCCACCTTTGGTAGATGTAATATGTTGCTAAATTGACATGATTTTTATGTATTTGAATTTGTAATTTCCTTGAAATCCCTATCAATTTACCACCTCCACACAACATTGTTGATATTAATAGGGCTCAAATAGTCAATTATTTTGTACCTTTTCTTGAGTAGCCATATGAATATTTTCTTTCAATGCCTTTAAATTTGCATTCCTTAATTTCAATTGCATCCTACAATCATTAATAAATATCCAAATCAAAACCACAAGAATAAAATACCCTAACAAAAGAACACAAAAAAAAATTTACAATAAAAAAATAGATTTAAAGAACAACTACAGTTGTAAAAATACTAAAGAAAGCTGAAATCCCTACACCACAATAAGATGGCCATAACTTTAAGGACATGTTCCAGAGCTTGTGACATATTAACTTAGTGGCCAGTTTAAAGTAGATCATTGAATTTGGGCTAATTTTGGCTACACTCCTAAGTGTGCAACTTAGGTTCAACCCCTAGACAAAAGTAAGGTTTCCCACATCCACAATCTAGTATAAATGACCATATTAAAACCACAAAAAATAAAGATATTGCTCAAATAAATAAACAAATTTTTTATTACAAAAAATGATAAATTCATAGTCAACTGGAATAGGATGAAGTAGTAAATGAATGGGGATTTTCAATTTAAGCCCAAGTTCAAACATCCAAAAGACAAGTGAATGTATAATAGCTAGTAATATTTCATACCTCAATTGATCATTGACAGGAATTTGATACCCCTATATTATGGCATCTAAAGTTGAATATCTACCCTTGATGCAGTTAAAAGGGGAAAATTTACAAAAGATGATAAATCTTACATTTAAATTCTAGTTTTCTTTAAAAAAAAAAAAAACAAAATGGTTCAATCTAAGGTTTGAACACACACCACCTAGGTTTCAGTGCATTCAGATTCTTAAACTCGCTAGTTGTGAATTTGAAAAAAGACGCAATCGTCAACTTGACAACTAAGCCCAAAATAATACCATAAAAAAGAAACTTTATCAGATCACAAATGTTGCCCTAATGGAGAGTGATGATAGCTAGATACAAGTACCAAGTGATTTTGATGGAAGAAATACTCCTCAATCTAGCACTAGCAACTAAGATTAACCTTATACTTAAAATGGAAGAATATAGTAAATCATATAACTTTCTATAGTGAATTATCAAGGCTAGTGCAAGTTCCAAGCATATTTAAAAAGAAACTTGTAACATACATAAGGACAATTTTCTTACCCTCATACCCACATTTTTTGATGACTACATCTATACATTCTATAGTAGTACCTTATCTATTTACTTAGATATCCTAATTTTAATGGCATCTGCATCTCTATACCAATACCTATACTCCACATCTCTAGCTAACTATGGTTCCCAAAAATGAATTTGATGGGGGGTGATCCCACAAAGATGGTTTACAATTTCTGAGAGGAACTGATTTTTGTCGAAATCACATATTTTTAGAAAATATAATGATTTAAGCCTTTAAAAGTTCCATTTTAAGGATTCCAGTTGAAGAGGGTTTGATCAAACCACCTTAGATCAAACCCCCTTGGATAAAACCTCGCTAGTTTTAAACCATACCTATAAATGAGTCTCCTTTACACCTATCAAAATGCTGATAAAAAATCACTTTTGATTTACCTTTTGGGGGATCAAAAGTATTCATTTAAAATTTATTTCAAATTATTATGGTATTCCTCTAAATGAGCTATCCCATGAATATAATTTTAATATGTTTTTGTTTTATTATGTGTGTTTTTTTAGTTTGATTAAACATAGGCTTTTCACCGAAAATGAAGCTCTCTGTTTCGCACACGTGGAAAAATAGAAAATTATCAAAATAATTTTTTTAAAATATTTTTGTGCTGGGTATTTATTTCCTTGATCCATTAAAAAAAATAAAATTGAATTTCGATACATACATAAAAAGTTATGTTTTATACAGTCTGCCTATGTATGAATTGCAATTGGTCTGACTTCGAAACTCTATTAAGGAGAAAATATTCAATAAAAAACTACAAGACCAAATGAAAGTGCTATATATCATAGTTAAAAATCTAATTTCAAAAAAATTATAATTTTATCCTTCATACAAAAAAAGTTATGTTGTATACGGTGAGCGTCACTTTTTAAAAATATTGTTTTCTGAAAAAAACCAGTTTTTGTGGGAGATGGAAAAATAAGTGCAATCTTATTCCAAAAAAATTGAAAAAAATATTTTGAGAATCTACAGACAAAATGTGATGAGACTCTAGTTTGCATCATCTTCAAATTCCTCACGGTTTAGCCGCTATAGGTGCCCTAATGTGAATATTTAGTTAAAAATAATGATTTCAGTGTCCAGTTTGGCCAAAAATTGTAAACCACTATTGTGGGATCACCTTGGAAGAGATAACTCACAAAGTTATGCCCAAACTTTAAAATAAATGAAGAATTGATCAAATTGTATAAATTGGTTTAATGGCATGACATGGTGGACAGGTGAAAGTCCCAAATGGTTTTGATGGAATTTTTTTTCCTTAATTATAGAAATTAAGCCTAAATTTATTGTGAATGTGTCTATGAGAGAGAGAGAGAGAGAGAGAATTTAGTAGATTTTATGAGATGACCTAACAAGGGTGAACCAAGACCAAGTGTAAGTCTAGGTAAATTTGATGAAGAGACACCCCTTGATTGTGGCGACTAGCATACAATGGAAAATAAATGCTATATCATTCAAAAATATTTTATATATGGTTGAGGTTTTCGAGGGTTTCTTTATAGGTTTTTAAGGTTTAAAAGTGTATAAGCCATGTAGACTAGGTAAATTTGATGAATAAACACCCTTGATTGTGGCGACTACCACACAATGAGAAAAAAATTCAATATCATTCAAAAATATTTTATATATGGTTAATGTTTCTGAGGGTTTCTTTATAGATTTCTAAGGTTTAAAAGTGTATAAGCCATGTAGACCGGGGAATTTTAGACTGAATATTTAGCACTTGATTGTCACAATGAAGATAACGTCTACCCCACCAAAAATATCACCGAACGAGTAAGAACTAAATTTTAAAAATAAAAAATGGTCTACCTATACTCATCCTTACATGCTTGCAAAGTATTTTGACGGGATGGGCTACTATTGGGCAAGAAGATCTAACCTCAATTGTGTAGATAACTAATCCTATGCGGTTGCATTGAGTCTCGACAGATTGTTGGCTTCCACGGTGCCTCCTAAAGTGCCCCAAGTCTCGATCAGGTGTAAGTTGCTAATAACTTTTGTGAAATTGTCTATCTATTATAGTCAGAGTAGCAAAACTCAAAAGTTTTGAGTAAAGAATGTGCAGAGGACAATAAAACTAATGCAGAAACCATAAAAAGTGACTTACCTAAAGATTTTGCATAGAATGTAATATGCTGTGAACGATGCCGATGAGAAAAAAAGAGAAGAGCTTGTAGGAACAATATTATGAAACCCTATCATAGTAGATTTTTCAAAAGTGAAATGAACCAAAAACAATCTGGCTATAGCTGTTGCTTCAATTTTTTCATGTAGAATTAAAAATATCAAGCTTTTAAAGCTATTAGATTCTTGAGCTTGACACAAGATTTTTGCAGCCTTTTAAATGAAAAATATTGAATGCATGTTAAAATTTGTTTTCAAGCCGAGGCGAGGAAAGTTTTGACAGTTTGAAAGTTGTTTTTCCTAACATGAGACAACTTTCTAGGTTAAAACAACTAGGGGAGAGAGGTTGATAGTGGTGTGGGGTCATATAGTGGGTACAAAGGTAGTCCTCCATGGGCTCCATAGTGGAGCGCCTTAATATTCAATTGTAAAACATTTTTTATCCATAAAGTAAACAAAAGTAATTGAATCACTATACCATAAAAAATATATTATATTTGGTTTATATTTGTCCCAAACATAAATAGTTATTCATAGTCTTACATGTTCAAGAATATTCAAAGCCCATATGACACCACCAACATAAAATCCAAATTTCTTTTTAAATGGTCCGTAGCATGAAAACATGCAGCCAAAATATAAAATTAGTATAACCCACACTCCCCTTAAATATCACCAGGTGCATTACATCACCAACAATATTTCCAAAAATTTGATGTCACAAGAACAACTAAGAACCAAGACTATCTCATCACTAAATCGAATTGAACCCACTCCCCTATCCCACTTTCCCAACAACACAACACTCAAAGGAAAATCAATCATTCAGATGTGTCCCATCAATCAAATCCCAATGCACAACTACTTGTTCCTTCTCCTCTTTGGCCACCTACAACCACCAAAAAATGGTGTTAAAGCCACCAAAATTGCTTAAGAAGCAAACAAAGATTGCACACCATTAATACATACAAACTCTGCAATTGAAGGCACCTAAACAACTTTTCAAATTTTAAAAAGGACAAAAATTAAAGACTCCATACCAAACCAACATTGAACATATATAAAGAGATTTATAAATTAAGAAATGCATTACTCAATATTTGTCAAATTTCATTTACCATGTCTCACTTTCATATTCATATCTATATCTTCTTGGAGGCAGTGGAAGAAAAAGTAAAAGCATCAACAACAACATGCTATCAAGTTATAGGTATTCTACTGCTACTAATTATTTATGCCTACAAATGCCAATCAGTTGTATGGTATGCAAATGTTTTTCAGAAAACTCTAAATATCGAGGGTTTCAACCTGATATTTTTTTTTTATTATTATTTATATTCTTTATGCTTGCGAATTCCAATATGTTCTATGCAATGTAAATATTTATGACAATAACCTATAACTCAATATATGGGGTTCCAAATTCTAATATTTATGAATGTCAATGCACAAAATCAAGTCATTTCAATTCAATTCTTGGTTGTTTTTATATTCTATATATGATTGGGAATATAGATCAGTTGTATGTACTGTAAATGTTTGTCACCTGCTACCTTATAACTCAATATATGGGGTTTAAACTTATACTGTTTATGGATGTCAATGCATCATGTTTCATACAATGTGATTGTTACACCCAAACTGCTCTAAGTGCACAAGACCAAGTCATTTCATTGCAATTCTTAATGCCTAGCAATGCCTATCTATTCTTAATGCCTAGCACTATGTTTGTTCTGGAGTCTTCATTTGGTTAGGTACCCATACATATTCAGATCTACATCATTCATTGTTTGGCTTTACACTCTTGAAACCTCCCTTTGTATTTCAAATGAGGTTTTTTTTACCACACTAAGCGTGTACCATTGTATTTCATATCGATAATGTTTAACCAATGTTCATGCATGTCTCACTATACTATTTCTCCAATAAATATGTAAAATTATATACACACATATATATTTACATATATCCATATACATATACATATACATATATATTTCTATGTGTAAAGTACGAAACTCTTAAATTCAAAACATCGACATTACTTTAAATAAATTCATTTATATTCAAAAGAAAGTCGACACTTCATTCATTAGACATCATAAAATCCAAACGATTCCAAAACAACGACTTAAAGTCGATAAATAGATTCATAATATTTCCAGTTAAATTCATACACGTGTCATCTTACATGACATTGATAATAATACAAAACTAATTGTAATATAAGTTTACAATTTGAGACTTAGGCATTTTGTCGCCTCAAGCTCTACATTGCATAATTTAAAGAATACAATAATACATAAATGAAGAAAACATCCTTTAATCTTCAATCCATAGCTTATCTTCAATAATGAAGATGAGAACAAGAATCAGGTGCTTTTTCTGCCCAACCTCGAAGCTTACGCTTCCCTGGAATTCCTTAGTCATTCAAAGAATACCCAACCCTACACGAATCACTTAGCAAAAATAAGTCGACAAGCAAGATGGAATCTGGTGCATGCCTAGTATAACGAGTAAAACCACAAGCATTTTCATTTTTCTAATTCAGTTAAGAAACAAGCAAGTTCGATACTAGGATATGGTAGAGAGTTCATTCATTCCATCTATTTCAATGGTCCTTACGTTACTTGGCCAAGTAAAATGTCATGCACGACAAATAAAAGTAGTTTTGGAAATGCAAAACTACAATCTCTAATAACCCATATTCGACACCCGTCTCGGAAGGTAACTTTCCAAACACATGACATGCACATTCATTTATCAAGCATGCATGGTTCCATTCAAATAAATATAATCTTTCACAAAAAATTTAAATACAATCTTGTTTCAAGCAAAAATGGTTTAAAATGCAGTATTTACATTGTTTTAATATAAACATCATTAAATTAATATTAAAATCGAATAATTAAATAACAAAAAGAAGGTGTATCTCAAGTATGTAAATTAAATACATATTTAAACAGGCATAAATGAACACACGTTCTTTCGTTTTATTTACTCATTTAATTTGTTTACACTTTGAAATAATCCTGTTCTAATTCATTTTTGTTTCCAAATAATTCATATTTTAATTTACTTGATTTATTTTCTGTTTTTCATGTTTCTAGAAAATAAATAATTACTTTTTCAAAAACATGTTTAATAACTCATTTTCATTTCTGTTTCATAATAATTTGAGTTTTATTCACGAAAAATCATTGATTTTAACTTTTATTCTGCAAACACGTTTGATATACAAAAAGAATTTTATCATAATCTTTATCTTTTCTATTTCATTTGTTTTGAGAATTAAATCTATCTATCTGCTTTTGATTTTTTTAAAGCTTTTCCAAATCTAATTTAAATATACGTTTTTTTGTTTTGATCTTTTCAATTTACTAATCAGAATCGCTAAAAGAATAAATAAATCTACTATCTTTGTTTGTTTTCTATTCAAATTTATTCTACAATTTTATGTTTCTAATCGTTCAATGGTTTTCTAGTAAAAACAATTTGCTGTTTAAAATTTCATTAGAATTCAATGGAAACAGTGATAACTTTTATAGATAAAATAAAAAAATATGGTGTTTGATCTTTTCCTAAATTGATAAAAAAAACAGTGATCTTCTTTCCTCTTCAAAACTAAAATGCATGATTTGGAAAAGAATTTTAACTCATTATTAAACCGACTGTGAATTTGTTTCCATAGACCCTACCTGGTAATTTCCTGAATTTGGAAATAATTATTTGTTTTCTCTGTAATTATTTGTAGCTGCTCTAACTGTTCTTCTTTTTCTCTTCTCTTAATTTCCTTTATGTACAAAATCTCTCTCTCCTCCCTAGCCGAGTCCTCTCCTCACACACACGCCTTTCCGTGAGAGCAAGATTTTGTTCTAACTTATAATCCCCTATTCTCCTCTTTCTGTTCACACATTCTCCTTAGCTCTTCACCTATTACATTACGTGGGATGAAGGGAGGTAGCTTCATTTCTTATTTATTCTTACCCCTGCTGGCTGGCACGCACTCCCTCTTCCCCTTCTTGCCACACACTTCTCCTCTCCTTCCTAGTTGTCACGCCTCTTCTTCTCTTAGGCACGCATCTTATCTCCCTTCTACACTTCCTCCCTATGCATGATGGATAGAGAATTTGGTTATGCTTTTCCCTTATTATGTATGCCGTGCTTGGAAGGTAAGCAACCTCACCTCAAAATCAAAGACAATATGCTTATTGCCTCCTTCAGGTCGCGCATGAGGTATCTAGAAATGAATAAAATCAAAACAAATAAAGCTCTCCCTGGTGTCTGCGCATGCAAGGTGATTAGCATATAAATAATATCAAACTCCTTCTCTTCTACTAGTTGCACCTCCCCCCAAAGTCAGATGAATCCAATAAAAATATAAATAAGACTGTGTTTTCTGTCCAACTCCCAAAAATGGATTTTTTTCTCCTTCTTGCAATTCCAATTTTTTTCTCTTCCTATTCTTTACTCATGCAATTGGTGGAGTTATTTGTTGAGAAAATATGTCTCAACTTCCAGCTTGATGCCCTTGATTTTTCATGCCTTGGTGAGAATTTATTTTTTCTGCCCTTTACTGCCATCTCGCGCCTAGATCTTTTCAGCCTCTAGTAGTACTGTGGTGACCGACTTTGCAGTTACCTCTTTACTGCTCGCAGTCTCTTTCTTTTCTGCAGTGGTCATGGTTGGCATCATTCGGCCTATCTTGTTGGTCACCGCCATACCGTGGGTGGTTAAGTCCTTGACTGTGGTGGCCATGGTGAAGCTATCTGCGGTGGCCTTGGCGGTTACCGCCTTACCACGGGCGGTGGGTCCACTCATCTTGGTGGCTGCGGTGATACTGCCTGCGGTCGGATCTGGCAGTTACCATAGTACTGCAGATGGTGAGCTTGTTGACCGTAGTGGTTACAGTAAGATCGCCAACGGCCTAGCTGATGGTCACTGCCCTACTGTGGGGTGCCATGTCGGCCCCCGTGGTAGCACGGTAAGACTGTCAGCGGTCTCTCAGACCAGTCACGGCCACACTGCGGTCCTGTTCGATGACTACAGTGGTAGCGCAGTGGTGTTTTCAGAGGCGAGGTGGGTGAGCTCAGTGAAGACATCGGTGAGTTCGGATGAGCTCACTGCTATACCGCAGGTTGACTCAATCTTGGTTGCGGTAGCGTGGTAAGAGCTCAGTTGGCTCATCGCCATACCGTGAGCTGGTCGGATGGGCTTGACGGTAGAGTGGTAAGGAAATGGAGAGCTCGAACGAGCTTAGCAATGGTCTTAACCATTTTTTACTTGGAGTCAAAGAGCGATAGCGAATGCAAGGTAGATGTGTGGCAGTTTGATTGCAATTTGGTTGGCCAAAGGCATTTCTGGAAAAAGCAGTAATTGCAAGCTAACTTAGGCTAGCGAACAGGACCTGATTTGCGTGATGGCATTAATACCTGGGTAGCTCGATGTAGAGAGATCAGTTGGGTGATTGGATGATAGATTCATTAACCTAATGGTCAGAGATTGGTTGATAGAATTGAATGCAACGTATGACTTATCAAGTCGAGTACAACATTGTAAGAAGATAATTCAAACTATATGTTATGGAATAACATGGTAATAGTGAGAGTAAGAACTCTATGCTATTGTGAGTTGATCAGAGATAAGACTGAACATTGTATGTAATTCTTTGTTACTGTAATACAATAGTCTTGACTTTGGGTGGTGGGTTTTTTACCTGAAAAGGTTTTCCCACGTATATCCTGTGTCAATCTGTGAATGCTAATTTTGTGTAATCTCTTTTGTGCTGCATGTATTTATCTCAGTTGTTTTAGAAGCTATTAGAACCCTGTTTACAACTCTCCTCCTCTGTTGTATTAGTGTTAAGGGAAAGTTTCCACACTGTTGGGTCATTAGATCCATCCTCCTTTTTCCCTTCAAGTGGTATCAGAGCCTGGCCAGTTGTGTTATCCTTGTTAGGAAAGTCAATTTTTTGTGCTAATACTATTTCAATCGGAGTATTTTTGTGTTAAAACTTGTTTCTATCTGAGATGGTGAGTACATCAAGTAGAGTAGAGATTGAAAATTTTAATGGCAACAACTTTGAGTTATGGAAACTCAGGATAAAATACTTGCTAGTGGATAGAGACCTCTGGTTAGTAGTGTCTGGAACTATGCCACAAAGTATGAAGCAAGAGGATTGGGACCTTGCTAATAGAAAAGAAAGAGGTCTTATAAGACTGTGTCTAGCCAATTATGTATTCCTAAACATCCATGAGGAGAAGTGTACATCTTTATTGTGGAAGAAGCTTGGTGATATTTATCAGGGAAAGTCTCTAGTAAATAAGTTATTCTTGAGGAAAAATTTGTAATCCTTGAAGATGGAAGAAGGTGCATCTGTTGCAGACCATCTGAACTCGTTTAACATTAGTGTTACTTAGCTGGTGTCTGTAGGTGTAAAGATTGAGGAGGAGGATTGTTGCATGCTCATGTTGTGTTCATTACCTGACAACTAGGATCATCTTGTGATGGCCATTGGAAGCACTACCACTGCTTTCAAGATGGAAGATGTTGTTGCCTCATTGTTATCTGAAGAGATGCGGAGGAAGTCTTCAGAAATTGCCAAAGAGGCTCTTGCTGTTTGAGGTAGACCAAAGGAGAAAGGAAAGAAGAAGGACAAGAAGTCAAAATCCAAATCTATATGGAGATCAAAGTCTCCTGGTAAAAATTACAAGGTAGAGTGTTGGAACTATGGGCAACCTAGTCACATCCGGAAGGATTGCAAGGAAAAGAAGAAGAAGAGTGCTTCTGACAATGAATCTTCTCAAAGTGATGCAGACACCTTCATTGTAGCCTTGGCAACTCAGACATCAGATGATGTCTGGCTAGTTGAATTAGGTGCATCTTATCACGTGACGTCCCATAGAGAATGGTTCTCTAAGTATGAGAAGTATGATCGTGGAAAGGTGTACTTAGCAAGTGATTCAACGCTGGAGATAGTTGGCAGAGGAAGAATCAGAATTTAGTTTCTTAATGGGAGAGTCAAAGGTATTGGTGGTGTACTTCACATACCAGGTCTGGCTCAAAATCTTCTTTATGTTAGTAAGTTAAATGAGGTTAGTGTAGAAGTTTCTTTCTCAAGTAAAGGATGTAAAATGGCTAGAGGTACAATGGTGTTCGTACTGACACTTTGTATAAGTTGGATGCACGTCCTATTCAATGTAGCAGTGCCTCTGTAAAGTCAAGCAATGCTATCCCTGAAGAGAAAGATGCAGAATCTTCTCTATCTGCAAATGCTTTGGAGGTAAAACTCCCAGCTAAGAAGACTATGCTATGGCATCATAGACTTGGTCACATAGGTGAGAAAGGTTTAAAAACCTTGAAGAATAACAATATTGTAGAAGGGCTTGATGATTGTAACCTTGAGTTTGATTTTTGTGAACATTGTGTCTATGGAAAAGAGCACTATATTTCATTTTATTCTTGTCCTCATAAATCTTCTGGTATACTGGATTATGTTCGTTTTGATGTGTTTGGTCCAGTTAATGTTCCTTCATTATCGAAGTCTAGATATTATGTTTCTTTTATTGATGACTATTCGAGAAGGGCATTTGTATACTTTCTTAGAAGTAAATCAGAAGTGTTCAATCAGTTTAAAGAGTTTAAATCTTTTGTAGAGAAGCAGACTGGAAAGAAAATTAAGTGTTTGAGGACAGACAATGGCGGTGAGTTTTGTTCTGTAGATTTTGAAAGGTATTGCACTGATCATGGAATTAAAAGACATAAAACCACACCTTACACTCCACAGCAAAATGGAGTTGCAGAAAGGTTGAACAACAAGCTAATGGAAAAGGCAAGGAGTATGCTAAGTGGTGTTGGTTTGGAGCAGAAATTCTAGGCTGAGGTTGTTGCTACAACATGTTATGTAATAAATAGATCTCCTTGCTCTGCTCTTATTGATAAGACACCTTTGGAAGCATGGTCTAGTAAGAAACCCTCTCTGAGGCATATTCGTGTCTTTGGCTGTGAGACATATGTTTATGTGCCAAATGAAAAAAGATCTAAGTTGGACAACAAGGCTGTCAAATGTATTCTCATCGGCTACGGAGTTGGTGTGAAGGGATACAAGCTTTGGATCCTTGTTACTGAGAATGTTATATACAACAGGAGTGTAATATTTCGAGAGGTGAAACCTTCAGTAAGTGATCAGCAGCTTGAGACAGATCAAAGAGATAAGAAAAAGGATGTAGTTGAGATTCTCCAAACTCCGGAAAGGGAAGAGCTGCATGATGTACCTGATATAGAGGAGAGTTCAAGCAGCTCTGAGGGTTCTGATGATGAATAACCACAACCTTAGCCTGTAAGAAGATCTACACGAGAAAAAAAGAAACTAGAAAGATATGGTTTCTCTATGTTAGATTCAAACTGTGTCTATGTTTTAATTACTAGCACTGATGAGCCTAGGACTATGAAAGAAGCAATCAGCATGGCTAATTCAAATTCTTGGCTGGAAGCCATGAATGAAGAGATGAATTCATTGAAGAAGAATGAAACCTGGAATTTGGTACCACTACCTAAAGGGTGAAAGCCTGTTGGTTGTAAGTGGGTATTAAAAAAGAAGACAACCCTTGATGGCAGTGTTGAGAAGTATAAGGCATGACTGGTTGCAAAGGGTTTTCCCAAATTGAGGGAATTGATTATGGAGAATTTTTTTCCCTTGTAGCAAAGCTGACATCCATCAAATTTCTATTGTCATTGGTAGCTGTGTATGATTTTGAAATTGAATAGATGGATGTGAAGACAAAGTTTCTCCATAGTGAGTTGGAAGAAGAAATTTACATGTCCCATCCTGAGCATTTTGTTGAAAGAGGTAATCAAAATCTGGTCTGTAAGTTAAACAAATCTCTTTATGGTTTAAAGCAATCTCCTAGAATGTGGTACCAAAAATTTGACACGTTTGTGTTGTCAATTGGATTTGTGAGATCAAAATCTGATCATTTCATTTATTATAAATTTGAGAATGATCATGTGCTTTTTATTACTCTATATGTGGATGACATGTTATTCATTGGTAATAACAAGTCTATGATTTCTGATCTTAAATCTCAGTTGTCTGTAAAGTTCGAAATTGAATATCTTGGTGTAGCAAGGTATATTCTTGGAATGGAGATAACCAGGGATAGAACAAGCAAAAAGCTTTGGGTCAGTCAGAGCAAGTATGGGAAAAAATTATGGAGAGGTTTAGCATGGATGACTGCAAGCAGCTAGTTGTTCCAATCATGCAGGGAATGAAGCTATCTATTGAAGACTGTCCAAATTTTGCTACTTAGATGGAGGACATGATCAGTGTGCCTTATGCAAGTGTTGTTGGCAATTTGATGTATGTTATGGTCTGTACAAGACTAGACATTGCCCAAGTAGTGGGAGTTCTAAGTTGTTTCATGGCTAATCCGGGAAGATCACATTGGGATGCTGTGAAGAGATTTTTTAGGTATTTGAAGGGGACTTCAAATTATGCACTATGTTACCATGGTAGTTTGGTTGCATCACAGAAATCTCTCAGCATCCAAGGTTATGTTGATTCAAATTTGGCAGGGGACATTGACACCAGGTGATCCACCAGTGGACACACTTTCATGCTTAATGGTGGATCAATCAGTGGGATTAGCAAGTGACAGGTTGTAGTTGCTTTATCCACTACAGAGGCGGAGTATATGGCTACAACTCACGCTTGCAAAGAATTTGTTTGGTTAAATTGTTTGTGTTCAGACATTGGATTTAATGCTGGGCAAATTTCAATCTGTTGTGATAGTTAGAGTGCCATTTGTTTGGCAAAGAATCCGACCTTTCAGGTCAGGACCAAACACATTGATGTGCAATATCACTTCATAATGGATATGGTTGAATATGGAAAGGTCAGTCTGGAAAAGGTGGACACCTTGAAGAATGTTGCAGATGCTTTAACAAAGCCGATTAGCATAGACAAGTTCAGATGGTGCACAAAATCGATGGGCCTTGGGGCCTTTATAAGATAGTAAGTTTTGAAGTCATGAGGGAGCTGGAAGTTTTCACCAAGTGGGAGCTTGTTGAGAAAATATGTCTCAACTTCCAGCTTGATGCCCTTGATTTTTATGCCTTGGCAAAAATTTATTGTTTCTGCCCTTTATCGCCATACTGCACCTAGATCTTTTCTGCCTCTGGCAATACCACGGTGACAGGCTTTGTGGTTACCTCTTTACCACTCCCAGTCTCTTCCTTTACTGCGGTGGTCACTATTGGCATCGTTCAACCTATCTTGTTGGTCATCGCCATACCGCGGTGGTTAAGTCCTTGACTACGGTGGCTACGGTGAAGCAGCCTACGGTGGCCTTGGTGGTTATTGCCTTACCATAGGTGGTGGGTCCACTCACCGTGGTTGTCACGGTGAGACCGCCTGTGGTCGGGTCTGGCGGTTACCACAGTACCGCAGATAGTGAGCTTGCTAATCGTGGTGGTTGTGGTAAGACCGCCAGCAGTCTAGCTGACGGTCACTGCCCTACCATAGGGTGGCCTGTCGACCCCCGTGGCAGTGCGGTAAGACCGTCAATGGTCTCTCAGATCAGTCACCACAACACCGTGGTCCTATTCGATGACTGCAGTGGTAGCACGGTGGTGTTTTTGGAGGCAAGGCGAGTGAGCTCGGTGAAGACGTCAGTGAGCTCGGATGAGCTCATTGCTATACCGCAAGTCAACTCAATCCTGGCTATGGTAGCGTAGTAAGAGCTTGACTAAGCTCGATTGGCTCACCGCCATTCCGTGAGCTGGTCGGATGGGCTCGGCGGTAGAGCAGTAAGGACCTCGAGAGCTTGGATGAGCTTGATGGCCATCCTGACTGTTTTTTACTCGGAGTCAAAGAGCGATAGCGAATGGAAGGTGGACACATGGTAGTTTAACTGCTATTTGGTTGGCCAAAGGAATTTGTGGAAAAAGCAGTAATTGCAGGCTGACTTAGGTTGGCGAACAAGACCTGATTTGGGTGATGGCATTAATGCCTAGGTGGCTCGATGTAGAGAGATCATTATGGGCAGATTGGTTGTGTGATTGTATGATAGATTCATGAACCTGATGGTCAGTGATTGGTTGATAGAATTGAATGCAATGTATGACTTATCAAGTCGAGTACAACATTGTAAGAAGATAATTCAAACAGTATGTTGTGGAATAACATGGTAACAGTGAGAGCAAGAACTCTATGCTGCTGTGAGTTGATCAGAGATAAGACTGAACATTGTATGTAATTTTTTGTTACTATAATACAATAGTCTTGACTTCGGGTGGTGGTTTTTTTACCTGAAAAGGTTTTCCCACATATATCTTGTGTCAATCTGTGAATGCTAATTTTTTGTAATCTCTTTTGTGCTGCATGTATTTATCTCATTTTTTTTAGAAGCTATTAGAACCCTATTTACAACTCTCCTCCTCTGTTGTATTAGTGTTAAGGGAAAGTTTCCACACTGTTGGGTCATTAGATTCATCCTCCTTTTTCCCTTCATTATTCACAAAGCTAGATCCCCTTTTCATGTTTGATCTCCAATTTAAATTTATCAAACTCCAAGTTCCATTTTCTGATTGAATTCAATTTGATTGAAGATATTTTCTTCAATTTGATAACTACTATTTGAATTCAATTCCAAATTTGAACATAATTTATTTTTCTAATTTTTGTTGAATAACTTGTTTTGATATTTTTTTAATTCTTCAACAAATATTTCCAATATTAATAACACTATTTTACATTTGAATTAATTTTCACAATTAAAGATATATTCCAAAGATTTGAAATAACAACATTATTATTTTTAAATAATAATAAAATATTGACACAAGGAATCCAATTATTCGAATAAAATCATTTTCCTCACGAAATAATCAAATCACCATTTAAAGCAACATATACTGTTTCACATATATTTGAGAAATCAATTAAACTTAATTTAAAATTTGCAAGTATAATCATCACAAAAAGACATTAAAATAATAACTAAGTGTGTGTGTGAGATTCCATCATCCTCATAAACGTCTAATGGATAAAATGACTCTACCTAATTGATGTTCTTGCCTTCACTCACGTTCAATTGTTTCTGTGTTCACTTGCACTTGAATTTTCATCAGCAATGACAAACCCCAAATTTAATAAAAATGCATTTGAAATTATTTCATTTGCATTTTCATTTTAATTTCAATTGAAATTTCACTTTCAATTTAAATTTTAAATAATCATCTAATATAAACATTAAAAATCTCATGTTTAATAATTGCATTTAAATAATTAATAAAATCAGTACGTGACATCCTTCCCCACTTAGAAGAGACATCGTCTTGATGTCTTATTAATCATTCAATAAGCATAGCATCTCAATCAATAAAACATACTATCTCAATCAGTAAAACATAGTATCTCAATAGGTAAAAGATAGTATCTCGATCATAATGAGATAGTAACTAACAACATAGTTCTCAAACATAAGCATAAACAAATCATAGTAGCATCCACGCTATCAAATTTCACAACATGTGAATAAAAAACCAGAGTATCAAGTATCTCCGCATAAAGAAAATACTAATCTATGAAAGGAAATGAGGAAAATGACGGTCAATCATCTCAAAATCCTCCCATGTAGAACTATCCTTAGTATACTGGTCCCATTGGACCTTGCACTGAGTACTATCCCTGTTATGCAACTTAATGCTATGCCTGTCTAGGATTCAGATGGGCTCCACTAGCACCACCCCTGGATCTTGTACCTATAATGAATGCCAATCAAGAATATGAGATGCATCACGATGGTATGGTTTCAACAAAGAAACATGGAATACATTATGGAGTCGAGCTAGAATAGGTGGTAACGCTAGTCTATACGCAACTGGATTAATAACTTCCAATACATCAAAGGGTCCCACAAATCTCGGTGCCAACTTTGATGATTTCCCAAATGAGATAGAGCTCTTATGAGGCTTAACCCTCAAAAAGACTTTATCTCCCACAACAAATTGTCTGAAAGTCATGTTCCTATCAACATAGCTCTTTTGTCTATCGGTTGCTTCCTTCAACCTACCCTTGATCAACTTCATTTTCTCATCCATTTCCTTGAGCATATCCAGACCAATGATGATCCTATCTTCCATCCTATCCCAACTGATGGGTGTGCGACATTTTTCTCCATAAAGTTCCTCAAAAGATGCCATACCCAACGATGCATGAAATGAGTTGTTGTAGGCAAACTCAACCAATGGAAAATATTCCTCCCATTTGTACTGCTGATCCATCTAGTACATCCTCAGTAAATCCTCAACAACCTGATTGACCCTTTTAGTTTGGCCATCAGTTTGTGGGTGATATGCAGAACCAAAATTCAATTTTGTTCCTAAAGTTGCATTCAGTGTAGTCTAGAACCTAGATGTCATCCTGGTATCCCTATCAGAAATAACGATCTCTGGTACACCATGGAATCAAAATATCTCTTACACAAATTTCTTTGCAAGAGTCAATGATCCATCTTTCGGATTTTGACGTATGAAACATGAAACCTCTGTTAGCTTATCAACAACAACTAAGATGGTATCATGCCTATTCTTGCTCAAAGGTAATCCTTGGATTAAATCCATATTGATTACTTGCCACTTATACTCAAGTATATCGTGGGGATATAAAAGTCCTGCTGGATGTACATGGTTAGCCTTGACTCACTGGAATTCCAAACATCTAGCCACATACTCTATAACATCTTTCTTGAGCTTATGCCAAAAATACAAAGCCTTTAACTCTGCTACCATCTTTGTAACTCTTGGATGCCCTGAGTAAGGTGCATCATGTACTTCCTCAAGAATCAACTTCCTCAAGTCTCAACCCTCGGGGATATACATCCTTCCCTAATATCTCAAAATACCATCATACTCCATCACATATCCATCAAATCTATGATCTGAAGGATCTACCTCTAAGGCTAGCTTGAATCTATCATAATGCTCATCTGCTGGAAGATACTGCAACATTTGTTGTCTCAAATTTGACCTTGTGGTCAACATAGCAGAGAGATGTCTTCTCTTGCTAAGAGCATTTGCAACTCTGTTTTCCTTACCCTTGATATACTCAATACCAAAATCATACTCACTTAGGAACTCAAGCCACCTCCTATGTCTCGCATTGAGATTCATTCAAGTGTGAAGATGTACTTAAGTCCTAAATGATCTATCTTAAGTTCAAATGGTTTCCCTAGGAGATAATGTCTCCACATCTGCAATGCATGAACAATAGTTGCAAGCTTAAGATCATGTGGCGCATAATTCAATTCATACTGTTTCAGTTTTCTAGATTCATATGCAACCACTTTCCCCTCCTGCATCAACACAACTCCTACACCTTCACTTGAAGCATCTGTAATCACTATGAAGTGCCCATCAGGATCCGGTATAGTCAAAACTGGTGCCGATGTCAACTTCTATTTAAGAATTTGAAATGCTTCCTCGCACTTCTCAGTCCACTCATATTTCCTTCCCTTCTTCTGAAGAGAAGTTATAGGTGT
>CM021100.1:176413964-176501261 GCA_007115665.2 Sequoiadendron giganteum | reverse complement strand
TCCACATCAACTCCAATATTTGGCCTCAATCCTAGGATTAATTTCTGAATACAGAACCTCTCATCCATCTGATATTGTGGTATGCACTTCAGGAGATTAGTGAACCTCTCCCAGTACTGAGTAATTGTTAAACCACCTTGTGTCAGATTCTGAAACTCTGTCATCTTCCTATCAAAAAACAATTGTGGAAGCCATCTCTTCCTAAAAAATTGCAAGAACACTTCCCATGTAGTACCACCTAGTAGTAACTTCTTCTTGGTCTTCTAACTATCCCACCAAGTAGCAGCTTCTCCAGTAAGCTGATATGCAACCCAAATTGCCTTGGTCTCATTGGACATATTCCTCAGCTCAAAGTACTTTTCCATTTCAATTACCCAGGCTTCAGCTCTATCACCTATGGTCTTACCATCAAACTTGGGCAGTGCTACCATTTTCAAATCTTTCACCAACTCCCCTTCAATCCTAGCTTGAGGATTGGTGGTTCTTTAACCCTTGGATTCTCATTATTGGGTTGCTCCTGATTTTGGGGAATTTCAATCTGAGCTAGTAATGCTGGTCTTTGTCAACCCCTACCAATTCCTAACAGACCTTGGGAGTGTGTGAGCATGGATTTTGTGGTAGGCCTTCCTAAGACCAAAACTGGTTTTGACAGTTTGTATGTAGTGGTGGACAGATTTACTAAAATGAGTCATTTTATACCTTTTAAAACTACTCATGATGCTAGTTACATAGATCATCTCTTCTTCAAGGAGGTTGTAAGGATTCATGGCTTACCTTTGAGCATAGTTTCAGACAGGGATGTTAAATTCATGAGTCACTTTTGGAAGACTCTATGGAGTAGATTGGGAACTAACCTATCATTTGGATCAGCTTACCATCCTCAGACCGATGGTCAAACAGAGGTGGTTAACAAAGTGTTGGGTAATCTTCTTAGGTGCCTAACAAAGGAGTATGGACAAACTTGGGATATGGTCATTTCACAAGATGAGTATGCCTATAATGATAGTGTCAACAGAACTATAGGGAAAAGTCCTTTTGAGGTTGTGTATGGGATGCACCCAAGAGGTATTTGTGAGCTTCGAGATCTTGGAGCTATGGAACATCAAAGTGGACATGTTGAAGATTTCAGTCAGACCATGAAAAGGATACAAGAGCAGGTGAAGAAGACAGTCACCGAAGCTACACACAAGTTGAAGGAAAAAGTGGATTTGACAAGCAAGGATGTCCAATTTGCAGTGGGTGAGTATGTCATGGTTCACCTCAATAAATATAGGTTGCAGAAGGGAGTCTCAACCAAGCTAAAGATGAAGAGAGTAGGACCATGCAAGATCTTGGCCAAGTATGGGAAAAATGCATACAAGGTTGAACTACCTACTAACTTAGGAATCTCACCGGTGTTCAATATTGCTGACTTGATCAAATTCAAGGGATCAGTCAAGGAAATGGATTAGAATAGTCAAGAGATATTCAAGGACATCAGCAACATACCCCTACCTACTCAAGACAAGCACCAAGCTGAGAGAATCTTGGAATCAAGGGTACAAAAGTCTACAAGACACAAGGTGTACATGGAGCACCTTATCAAGTGGAAACATAAGCATGTAAGTGAGAAGCTACATGGGTACAAGAGGATCAGTTCAAGAAGCTTGGTATTGATTTTTCATTGCTCTCCCCTTCTACTTCTTAGTGTTCATGCAGGGAGGGGGAGAATGGTGCAGGAGCACCTAGGAAGCACCTAGGCAAATTACTAGGAAATAGGAAAATTTTGTGAATTTTTGCTTTTCATATGTTAAGGTCATGTTGACCATTTCTTTGTGAGTTAGACTTAAATAAGGTTAGTCAGGAGCTATCAGTAGTGTTTAATTTTTGAGGTTAGACACTCAATGTTAGTGGTTAGTTTGTTTTACAATTTTGCCAAATAAGGTTTGTGGAAACATAGCCGGCTATGGGATAGTTGGGGTTCAAGCCTAACTAAATTTGAGTGTGTACTTAAGGTGGGCCTCGACCTATGTGCAAGGTTGGAAGGCTTTGTGAATGTGAAACCAATTTGTAATTTGGCAATTTCCATGAATGCAAAGCGAGGACAGCACACAGAATAACTGCATTTTTCTGTGTTTGAGTTCTTTATAGTGTATTAATGAATTAACCAGGCAACTGGTATTGTTTGGAATGATATTTAGTTGTTCCTAGAAGCTTTGTGTGGATAGTAGTGTAGCATTATCATCGTTGCATAGCTTAATTCTTAGTTTGTTGATTGCTTTCTATTGCTGATCAGTCTAGTAGTTGTTAATCATAGAGGCTTAGACCTCTGTCTTCCACTATACCTAGTGTATATCCAGTGGGGGATGAGGCTAAACTCCATGCCTATATATATTTAAGGTTTAGGAGTCTTTAGGAGTAGAAGGTCCATGAGGAAAGTCACTTCCTAGGCGAGCTTGGCAATGCCGGGCTAGGAAGGACAGTGCTAAAAAGCACATAATTTGCAGGGAAGACTTCTCCAGGACAAACCCCATGGTAGAAGTGTGGAGGGAGGTCTCATAGTTTCCTGGTATCAAGGAGGAGGCTCCAACAATCTAGATGCTAAGCAAACTCTTTGACAATCCAATCGGGTGGCCAGGAATTGGCTAAAAACCCTATATTTTGCTAAATTGGAGGACAGTCTTGTGTACGGTTGGGCTAGACCTAAGGGTTTGGAAATCTTCAAGAGGATGGTATAAGTACCAGGAATCCATGAAAAATAATTAAGGTTCTTTGGAGAATTTGTGAGCAACATCATCTTTTCTCGAGTTAGGAGGGCTAATAGGGGCTCTAGGCTTGTAGCCTTTTTAACCCTAAATGAGGGTTTGGAAGGAGCGATGGAGAAATGGAGATTAATGGTGGTCCAAGAAGCCTAATAGGATGCTAGGAAGCATGTTGGCATGTATTTACAACCCTGCAAGGATCTAGTTAAGTGTTGTGTGAATTTGGCCTTTAGGGAGGATTAAGGGTCAAGGGTGAAACAGAGGGTAAGTACCAAGCATTGGTTGTGTTGTATGACAATGGTTGGAAGAGGGGATGGCCAGTAGAACCAGGGGTATCTACATATGAGTCATGACCTATAGGTTGAGTGGTGAAAGAAGCCACAAAAGGGAATTCCTGAGGTGAGACCTGAAGCATGGAAGTGTGAATGTTTCCATCCAAACCCCCCTACACCACTAACTCCTCGAACTTCATGTTCTAGGTTATCCATTTTGGAGCCCTACTAATTTAAAAGACTGAGAATCTGATCCAACCTGTCATTCTCATTACTTCCAGCAACTCCTTTTCCTCTTGTACCCATTATGTATCAACAATTCCTGCATCAAGGAATGTTTCTTTAGTGTAATGGACAAAGGACCCTAGTGTTCAAACCTAGGGCTCTGATACCAAATCTAAAGTATGAAACACTTCAATTCAAAACATCGACATTACTTTAAATAAATTCATTTATATTCAAAACAAATTCGACACTTCATTCATTAGACATCATAAAATCCAAACGATTCCAAAACAAAGACTCAAAGTCGATAAATAGATTCATAATATTTCCAGTGAAATTCATACACATGTCATGTTACACGACATTGCTAATAATACAAAATTAATTGTAATATAAGTTTACAATTTGAGACTTAGGCATTCTATCGCTTCAAGCTCTACATTACATAATTTAAAGAATACAATAATACATAAATGAAGAAAACATCCTTTGATCTTCAATCCATATCTTATCTTCAATAATGAAGATGAGAACAAGAATTAGGCACTTTCTCGGTTGAACCTCGAAGCTTACGGTTCCCCAGAATTCCTTAGTCATTCAAAGAATACCTGACTCTGCATGAATTACTTAGCAAAAAGCAGTTGACAAGCAAGATGGAATCGAGTGTGTGCCTAGTATAACTAGTAAAACCACAAGCATTTTCATTTTTCTAATTCATTTAAGAAACAAGAAAGTTCGATACTAGGATATGGTAGAGAGTTCATTCATTCCATCTATTTCAATGGTCCTTAAGTTGCTTTGCCAAGTAAAATGTCATGCACGACAAATAAAAGCAATTTTGGAAAAGCAAAACTACACTCTCTAATAACCCATATTCGGCACCCGTCCCGGAAGGTAACTTTCCAAACACATGACATGCACATTCATTTATCAAGCATGCATGGTTCCATTCAAATAAATATAATCTTTCACAAACATTTTAACTGCAATCTTGTTTCAAGCAAAAATGGTTTAAATGTAGTATTTACATTGTTTTAAAATATAAACATCATTAAATTAATATTTAAATTGAATAATTAAATAACAAAAATAAGGTGTATCTCAAGTATGTAAATTAAATACATATTTAAACAAGCATAAATGAGCACATGTTCTTTCGGTTTATTTACTCATTTAATTTATTTACACTTTGAAATAATCCCATTCTAATTCGTTTTTGTTTCCAAATAATTCACATTTTAATTTACTTGATTTATTTTCTGTTTTTCACGTTTCCAAAAAATAAATAATTACTTTTTGAAAACCACATTTAATAACTCATTTTCATTTTTGTTTCATAATAATTTGAGTTTTATTCACGAAAATCATTGATTTTAACTTTTATTCTACAAACACGTTTGACATACAAAAATTATTTTATCATAATCTTTATCTTTTATGTTTCATTCGTTTTGAGAATTAATTTATCTGTCTGTTCTGGATTTTTTTGAAGCTTTTCTAGATCTAATTTAAATATACATTTTTTTGTTTTGATCTTTTCAATTTACTAATCATAATCTCTAAGAGAATAAATAAATCTATTGTCTTTGTTTGTTTTCTATTCAAATTTATTCTACAATTTTTTGTTTCTAATCGTTCAATGGTTTTCTGGTAAAAATAGTTTGATGTTTAAAATCTCATCAGAATTCAATGGAAACAATGATAATTTTTATAGATAAAATAAAAAAATCTAGTGTTTGATCTTTTCCTAAATTGATAAAAAAAACAGTGATCTTCTTTCCTGTTCAAAACTAAAATGCATGAATTGGAAAAGAATTTTAACTCATTATTAAACCAACTATGAATTTGTTTCCATAGATCCTACCTGGTAATTTCTTGAATCTGGAAATAATTATTTGTTTTCTCTGTAATTTTTTGTAGCTGGTCCGACTGTTCCTCTTTTTCTCTTCTCTTAATTTCCTTTCTATACAGAATCTCTCTCTCCTCTCTGGTCGAGTCCTCTCCTCCCACATGCGCCTTTCCCTGAGAGAAGAATTTTGTTCCAACTTATAATCCCCTATTCTCCTCACCTCTTCACTTATTGGCTTATGTGGGATGAAGGGAGGCAAGCTTCATTTCTTAATTATTCTTTCCCCCTACTGGCTGGCGCACACTCCCTCTTCCCCTTCTTGCCACACACTTCTTCTCTCCTTCCTAGCTATCGCGCCTCTTCTTCTCTTAGGAATACCTCTTCTCTCCCCTCTACACTTCCTCCCTATGCATGATGGATAGAGAATTTGGTTATGCTTTTCCCCTATTCTTCTTGCCATGCTTGGAAGGTAAGCAACCTCACCTCAAAATCAAACACAATATGCTTATTGCCTCCTTTAGGTCGCGCATGAGGTATCTGGAAATGAATAAAATCAAAACAAATAAATCTCTCCCTGGTGTTTACGCATGCAAGGTGATTAGCATATAAATAATATCAAACTCCTTCTCTTCTATTGGTTGCGCCTCCCCCCAAAGTCAGATGAATCTAATAAAAATATAAATAAGACTATGTTTTTTTGTCCAACTCCCAAAAATGGATTTTTTTCTCCTTCTTGCAATTCCAATTTCTTTCTCTGCCTATTCTTTACTCATGCAATTGGTGGATTTATTCACAAAGATAGATCCCCTTTTCGTGTTTGATCTCCAGTTTAAATTTATCAAACTCCAAGTTCCATTTTCTGATTGCATTCAATTTGATTGAAGATATTTTCTTCAATTTGATAACTACTATTTGAATTCAATTCCAAATTTGAACATAATTTGTTTTTCTAATTTTTGTGGAATAATTTGTTTTGATATTTGTTTAATTCTTCAACAAATCTTTCCAATATTAATAACACTATTTTACATTTTAATAAATTTTCACAATTAAAGATTTATTCCAAAAATTTGAAATAACAACATTATTATTTTTAAATAATAATAAAATATTGACACAAGGAATCCAATTATTTGAATGAAATCAATTTCCTCACAAAATAATCAAATTGCCATTTAAAGCAACATATACTATTTCACATGTATTTGAGAAATCAATTAAACTTAATTTAAAATTTGCAAGTATAATCATCACAAAAACACATAAAAATAATAACTAAGTGGGTGTGTGAGATTCCATAATCCTCATAAACGTCTAATGGCTAAAACAACTCTACCTGATCGATGTTCTAGCCTTCACTCACATTCACTTGTTCCTGCGTTCACTTGCACTAGAATTTTCATCAGCAATGACAAACCCCAAATTTAATAAAAATGCATTTCAAATCATTTCATTTGAATTTGCATTTGCATTTCAATTTAAATTTCACTTTCAATTTCAATTCAATTTCAATTTTAAATAATCATCTAATATAAACATTAAAAATCTCATGATTAATAATTGCATTTAAATAATTAATAAAATCAGTACGTGGCAATATGCCTAAAATGAACAACATATTAAAACTAACAGAGTTATGTACTTATTCCAAGTAGCACTATATATATATATATATATATATATATATGCCAACATATGTAGCAACTGTGCACTTCTAATAATCTATTGTATAAAATGTGATTGCTACACTCAATCTGATCTAAGTGCACAATTCTTAATGCCCATCAATGCTTATCTGTTCTATAGGATGTTATTGTGACACCCATTGTGTTTTGTGCTAAAGTAAATGTGATTTCATTTATATTTTATATTTTTGGGAATTCCAATCAGTTGTATGCAGTGTAATTGTGTCACCCACTAACCAGTAACTCAATATATTGGGTTTCAACTTATATTGTTTATGCATGTTGATGCATTTCTGTTCCATATGATGTCATTGTTTTTGATTAGGAGGAAAATAGGTTTTGAATGGACTTGAAACGATTTACAATAGGTTTTGAATGGACCCAAAACCATCTACAACAGGTTTTGAAGGGACCCAAAACACAAACTAAGAAGAACAGGTTGCTCAAAGAATAGATTCAATAACACCCAACAGGGACACATAGAATTAGCCAGCCATTCTAGCCAACAAACAACCCAACAAAGTTCTACATGGATCTTGAACCCCTTGGTTTTGTGGGACCAACAACCCACTACAACAAGGTTTTTCCAAGGACCTTAAACCCAACAAACCAGGATTTAAGGAGGACCTAAAACCCATAGCATCCATAGTCAAGCTATACTCCACTTGGCAAAAAATGGAGTAGAACCTCTTGTAGCACCACCAAACACAAAATGCCAAATCATATTCCACAAAATTCCATATGACTTCATTGTTACACCTAATCAGATGTAAGTGATTTCAGTTCAATTCTTAATGCATTTCAATTCTAAGTGATTTCACTTCAATTCTTAATATATTGTTTATGGATTTTAATACATTTATCTCAGGGAAAAATTTAGTGGCGAATCTTTGCCAATTGGCGAATAATAGAAATCAGGAGCTCCAAAAATGGCGAATAGTACAAGCTAAAATGAAGACTGAATCACTAGGTTTTTACAAAAAAATAATTTTGTCTTGATTAATTCGCCATGTAAACGATGCATCATTGGCATTGATTCGCCAGTAGTTTATACAGTAAAATTTAAAAATATTAATAATATTCACCAATAATATTGTGTAATTCCAGAGAATCAAGAAGGGAATCTACTATATATTCACACCAAGCTCCCGGAAACACGTCTGATCAAAGCTCTATTTGATCTCCACCATTCACTATTTCCAATAGCTCATGACAGACTTCATCATCATTGTATCAGCGAGGCATCCCTAAGTGTCCCACCGATGATGTTCACTGACGCCGATAAGGCTTCCATACTCCACCTAGGATCCACCAAGGCATAGGTACACCACTTGTGTAATTCTGGAGAATCATGAAAGGAATCTACAATATTTGTGTGAAGCTCCTGGAAAGACATCCGATCAAAGCTTTGTTTGATCTCCACCATTCACTATTTCCAATAGTTCATGCCATATGTCATCATCGTTGTATCAGCGGGACATACCTAAATGTCCCACTGATGATGTTCACTCATGTCGATATTCGCTCACAGAATGAACTTGCAGCCATCTGATTTAAAGGCTAATCAATGGTAAAATTTTCAAGTTTCATTTAGTCTTACTTTTCAAGTGAGATGTTTTAAAAACACTTCATTTATGTGTGCTCTAATGCATTTTCAATAGTGAATTTATGTTGTCCCCAGACCCTGCGAGGGGGCGTTGCCCCCTCGACCCCAACAAGGGGGCTCTGCCCCCTTGACCCCGCCGGTGGCTGTCGGCCCTGGACCCCTACTTCAATATTTAAAAAAACAAAAAGTATATGGGGCAACTACGTCAACCAACTATGCAAATTTTTAAAGGAGAGATTCACCATTGTAATTAATATTTTTAGTGATTATTCACTAGGATTCGCCACTGTGATTATTATTTTTACCAATTATTCATTAAAATTTGCCAGAATTTTACAAATTTTTTAATACTATGCATAAGATTCGCTAGGAAAATTAATATTTTTTTCAAATAAAAGGAAAGATTCATGAGGATTTTACACCTTTTTTGAGGGGGCGGTTTCTTAAAGTTATCCCTGATTTCTCTTCCATACAATGTGATTGTTACACCTAATCTGCTCTAAGTGATTTCACTTCAATTCTTAATGCCTACTATTTATGAATGTCAATGCATTGCTATTCCATACAATGTGATTGTTACACCTAATCTTCTCTAAGATATTACACTTCAATTCTTATTATACTATTTATGGATGTCAATGCATTTATGTTCCATAGAATGTTCAATTGTTACACCAAATCTACTGTAAGTGGTTTCACTTCAATTCTTAATGCCTATCTATGCTATAGGATTTTATTGTGTCACCCACTCTACTGTAGATGCTCAATAAAATATGATTTGAGTTATATTTTATATGCCTTCAAATGCCAATCTATTGTATGTCATGTAAATGTGTCACCCACTCACCTATAACTCAATATCTAGGATTTCATATTATACTATTTGTTGGTGTAATTAAAAGTGTTGTACCTTGTCCTAGGTCATTATTACACCTTAGTTAAGTTTACTTAGGGACCACATAGGAGGTAGTTGGAGAATTTCCACTTTTGGTGGACTTATCATGTTATTACTTTATCACATCCACCTTTCGTGGACATATCATGTGATTACCTCTCCACCTTCTATGGATGATCCACCATTTGTGGTGATTATCACATTATCACGTTTCCACTTTAGGTGGAGTGATAGCTTTTCGCAATTGTCTCATGTCATAATATTATGACACTTGTCATAATCTTATGCCCTTCTATGTTCTCACCTTGGCTATATAACCAAGGGGTCTCCTAAGTACTTTGGCACATTACATTTTATTTTATTGGTAGAATACAGTTTATTCTTGTCATCTTGTTCATATCTCTCTTATGTTTGTGCTTTCTATTAGGCCTCTAGATCTTGGGTGGCTACCTTCATAGCCAATTCTTACACTATTTATAAATTTCAATGCTTTTCTATTGTATACAATGTAATTTTTACACCCAATGTGATATTAGTGCATAAGTGGAAATTATTTTACTTAAAACTATTCTTATATTGTTCTCTATAAATAAAGTAATAAGATGAAATATATATCAAACTAATACCAACAATTGCATTACCAATTGCCAACATGCACGTTAAAGAGAAATATTTTTTTCATGCATCATTGTGACTTGAATAGTGTTCATTGATTTATTTTATCATTTCTTCAAGCAAACTTTTTAATATCTACAGGTATAATATAAAGCTCAAACGAGGACCAAGCCAACAAAGAAGATTGGTAAGACAAAGTTGTGTACTTTAAAAAAAATAGTTTTAGTCCCCCCTTGCAAGAACCTATTATAGAAGCAAACAACATCCCTCAACTTGTTGAGGTAGTTTCAGAGATTGGTGCACCTACAAGTAGGCCGAGAATAGAAACACAAGAGCGAGAATGGTTGATAGAGGACATGAATAGGAACCTAGAGAATGTACAAACAATGGGATGTCCACAAGGGTTCTTGCCAAGAAATAGAGAGTCCCAGCTACAATGCTCAACAACTGGTTAGGTGGGCTTGCAAAAACTTCAAAGAAGGGTCCTCCAACTATCCTTAGGGAAGAGGACGAGGGTATTATCATTGATTGCTAAAAATAAATGGTAGTTGTTGACCATGGCCTTAAGATTATCAATCTCAAGGTAAAGATTGCCCAAAATTTCCAAACTAAACCCAACCCTTTCAAGGATGGTCTACCTGGTAAATCATGGAGGACTAGATTCAAGAAATGTCATCTTGAATTGACATTGCACATAGCAAAAGTTCTTGATGAGGACAAAGTAGTAAACCTTTGACCTGCAGAAGTAGCTAGATTTTAGAAAACATTATTAACAACCTATGAAAATAATTCATATGATCAATGAAATAGGGATTCAAGAAGGTAGAAATAGATCAATGAGGTTGTTGGCATAGTGAAGCAACAAGAACATCTCATACAGAATTCCCAAGAGCTGAGAATGGATAATAATTTTGTGTTATGTTAATGTAGTTTTTCAGAGCATGCTAGCGTTCTATTTGTTCAAGGGAAAGTAGGGGTTACAAAACTACATTGTTAACTATGAACCACTTGCTTGTATAGAAACCCAACCACATGCATGGATGACAAAAGACCTTTTCATGTATTGTTTGAAACATTTTTATAGCTCGATTCTAGGGGGTGTCACCAACTAACAGGAACCTTCCCATTTTTTATAGTTATGGTAGCCATGTTGAAGTGACAACTATCCAAGAAGCAAGGAGGTTAGGCATTTACCTCCTTACACTATCTGCACACACATAACACAAGCTACAACCACTATATGTTGGTGTGTTCTCATCTTTCAAGTCATATTTTAAATCTAAACGAGCTACATGACTAACTAGATACATAAACATTGAAATTAGAAGGGAAAAATTAGTAGAGCTAGGTAGCAAGTCACTTCAAAGAGCACTAAAAACATCGAGCATAACAATAGGTTTTAAAAGGATAGGGATATGGCCCCTCAATCTCGATGCCCTAGTGGACAATATGCATCTGAGTGAGACATATTAGTTCAATGTAGGAGATGATTCTTCTACATTGTAAAACATCCTTAGTCTTTGGAATGTTGTTGTTTCAATAGTTGAAGTTGCACAAACATTGCATAGTTCAATGGAAAGTCAAGTGCAAGAAGTTGTACAAGATAGTGGACACAATAATGCTACACATTCAAATACATATCAACAATTTCATGTGACATGGTGGATAGCAAACCTGAGCAACTTATCTATGGTCTCATTCTTGACTTCATTGTGAAGAAGAGTTGGGGAATTTTACATTCCCATCTACAACTGCCACACTTCCAAATGAAATAGTACATTACTATGTAAATTTCGGCTAGGAAACTCAAGGTTTTGGCAAGAAAGACAATTACATTGACTCCCAAATCATTGAAACAATCGAATCCCAAAATTCTTCGAGAATTGGTAAATTCCTAAAGATGTTAGTTCATAATTTCAATGGAAGAATGATAAATTCTACTAATGGGGTTATTCAGTGATCGGGTGGACATTTTTTTAGTGAAAATTGAAGTGTCTCATTTCTCTCCAAAATCAGCACCATCAGAAAGAGCTCAGCGTCCTAATTCCAATGCAACTCGAACGGAGCGAAGAGGAGTCCGTTTGCACGAGTTATAGCCAGTCAAACCTACAGTCAAACTGGTATCAGGGGCGTCCAGAAGGCAAAAAAAATGGCATCGTCAAAAATCTTCGAAGTCGGCGTCATCGCGAAGAGCTCGTCGAGACGATTCCGGCAACGTTCGTTTCGTCAAAATCCGACATCGTATGCGAGAGTTATCAGCGGTCAAAGCTCTCGGTTGACTTGGTGACTAGTAGGCACAATGATGACGTCATCATCCGTACAGATGACGTCAGCATGTGGTACGGAATCTGATGTGAACAAACCAGAGTGTGACATGTGGCATTTGTACGGACCAATGGCAGAGTGACACGTGGCAGTCCGTACGCCTAGTCAGCAAAGCTTGGCGAATCAGGATTGGACACGTGGCATGGTGAGTTGGCGAAAAGTACAGTCAGCGGGACACGTCAGTGCCCTGTCGGCACAGTCAGCAATGAGTCAGCAGTACGGGCAGCACGCAGTCAGCATCCTCGGCGAATCAGTGATCGACACGTGTCCCTTCATTTTCGGCGAATTTGATGGTTTGTTTTATCAAAAGTGAGGTTGGGGTTTGATCCCGCGACCTCTCCCAGTATAGCCAGTTGTTGCACCGTTGCTAAGTATAGATTTCAGTTAGTTTTGTTGTTTAATATTGTGGGAGTTTGTTTTAAAAACGAGCCGATGGGAGTTGAACCCGCACCGGCCGGGTCCTAAAATGTTTATCCACCACTATGCCATCCGACGGTTTTGGTAAAATGTTGGCATCGGTTGGTTTTACTGTGTTGTTAACCCGAATGCCTTTAAAATAAACAAAAACTCCCTAATTTAAATTAAATAACAACAAACTATAATCCTTTTAAAGGATTAAATGTAACCTCCAAAACCATAAAGCCCGAAAAGAAGAAAGATTGAAGGGCTCTAAAATATTTTTAAAGATTAATATATGTTAAAAAATGGAGGAGGTTGAAAATATTATGTAAAATAGGGAGATTTTTGAAGATTTTTATGTATTTGGAGAGATAAGGTGGATTTGGGAAATATTTTCAAATCAATTGGTTAAAGGCTAATTTGAGGAAATTTTATGTATTTAAAAGGGGGCTTAAGGTGAGAGTAGGGATCAGGTTTTTTTCAGGTGATGAAGTCCTAATGCTGAGGTGACGAAAGAGAGGCCTTGTTGGAGAGTTTTCAAATCATTCTTACATGACAGAGTGTTGCTACGCTGCCGAAATGCTTGGAGAATGGTTATGGTGCTATTGTAATTGATTTTTGGAGTTAATCAGATCGGTCTCTCTATTGGAGTGGACCCGGAGACGTAGTCACGTTGTGACGAACTCCGTTATCAACTGTTTGCACTTCTCTTCTTCTCTCTCTCATCTTCTATCAGTTTTGTTAATTTCTGTTATGATCACCTTGATATTACTTTCATTCTGTTATTTCCTTAAGTTAATTTCGTTTTAATTAACTTGAAATAATCATTGTAAAAGCATTGTAAAAGTTAAGCATTTAAATACTGCAATCTAGTCTAGATCCCTACACAGATCATTCAGGTGAGCCGATAGTCTCATTTGTTGACAACTAATGATTACATGACTCTCCTAATTGTTGGGTGAAAATTCTTCATGGAACATATCCTTATAAGTATTATTATTAGAAACTTGCTTCTTCAAAGCTAAAATTTCATTTACCAACCTTTGAACCATAGGATCAACAAAGTTAGAATTAGCATTGGAGGTTGAAGATCTTGACGCTTGCACTTTATTGTTTATGTTCATTCTTAGTTCACTAGCAAGGATCATGTCATCCTCAAGACTTGCAGCTAACTGTTGAGCTTCTTCACCATTAGTAAGAATTGCCCTACGCAAGAGAAAACTTACTTTGGGAAGTTGTGTATTGATGAAAAAACACTTTAAATTATGATCCATTAGTTTCGTGACCATTGGAATCGTTGTCACCTATTGAATTTAGCTAAAAAATCATGCATGGGTTCATGGGACTCTTTTCACATGGTTGTAAACTGCACCAACAAGGCATGTGCATCTTCAGTAGGTTTGAATCTTTCTTGAAACTCGGTGCAAAGAGTATTCTAATTAGTAACTAAAACAACTAGAAGAGTACATAACCATTTTGCAGCAACTCCTTGTAGAGTTTCAATGAACAATCTTACAACATCTTCATGCTCTACACCAAGAACACCACAAACAATGTAAAAGTCAGTAATGCGCTCATCAGGATGTTGTTTGTCATTGCCTTGAAACTTTAGGATATTCTTTCTTGAGGCATGTGGAAGTTCATGCAAAGGTGTGACCAAACTAAGGGGACCGAAATAATTTCCCCACAGTCCTGAAGGTGGTGCATCCATGATATTTTGCACAATAGGTACTTGAGCTAGAACTCTAAGAAAGAGAAAAGATTCACTCGGAATGGGTGATCTTAACTTCCATGAAGGATAGCTTGCAGTCCATTGTATTGGTGACCTTGCTCGCAGAGTATAAGGAAGAATGTTATTTCACTAGAAAAATTCAAAAAATGTGTCCACTACTCCTTGCGCCCTTAAACCTCATGTATAGCTTCTATTAGCCAGAATGTAGACTTGAAACAAGAGAGATATTAATAATAACAATACACAAGATCACAATAATATATCAGAGTGCTTATTCACTTCAATCAAAAGTGCGAGTCTTTGATTGCATGCTTCGTTCCCCAATGGAGTCACCAAAAAACTATTGGGTGAAAATTTTGTAATCCCTTTAAACAAATTACAAAATCTTGATTTCAACCACAATTATGTGAGATAGAATCTCCCCTCTCGATAAGGAGAGGTTCCCTTATTACTTCTTATTGAAACTAAGGAAAACTAATCAAGTATTCACAATAATGTACACTATAATAACAATATGGGGGTGTGTCACATTCATGATTCTGTATTTTTTCAGAGAATATATTTTACAATGTTTCAAAATTTTAAGTTCTTGATGCAATATAGCTTCAAACTAAAATTAAGTAGTAATTCCAATATTCCTATCTTGTCAAAGAAAATCCTAGGAATACTAGGATGATAAAGATAAGTAACAAATAAGAAAAGATCATGAAGGCACAAAGTCGTTTTGTAGCTTCCGATGATGAATCCTTTAAGATAGTAACCGATGTTGTAAAAGAAGCACAAATTCTTCTATATACTCCACGATAAATTCCTTGAACAACATGAATAAATATAAGCACAAATTCGTATAGAGAATTCATCAATAGTATCAGCAATATCACAATTTCAAGTGCATTGAGTGTAACTCAAAGTTTACACAGATTTACTAAAAATTCCTTTCAATCTCAATTACTTAATTATGCCAATTTCAATCAAATCATAAGATAATTGTTCCCAACATAAATTTTGTTGTGCAACTTCAGTTCTTTATTGATCAAAAATAGATTCACAAAAATGAACTCAAAGTTTCAATATTTGCTTCACAATTGGGAAGCACATCATTGCATAAGATAAAGATCCCTAATACAATAGAATCCTCTCTTATTTATAGATGGGAGAGGAGAGCTAATCTAGGAAAAACCCTAACCAACTAGTTGAATTATTCAAAAATGTCATTTATGAATATAGGAAAACATCTTTGTTTTTACATGTAATTACATTTTTCAAAATGACATGTAAAATGTCAAAACCAATCTACATAATGCATAGAAGAAAGCGTATGAACTATCTAACTCTAGAGATACAAGAATTTTTTCATGGTTCCTTGCTCTTGGCTCAAAATTATTCATAGTTCTTCTTTATCTCTCGCATGAATGCCTCATTTGGACCAACTGTATAGTCATAATGGTATGAACCCTTGTGATTGACTTTCTTGCAGATGAGAAAATTTTCTTACATCTATCTAGATGTGTATTCAGATTGTTGAGAGAAAGTCGTACATCACATATCATGTGCATTGAAGTCCTTAAAAATCCTTCATCTTCCACCTACTTCATGATAGCTCCTTTAAAGATCTGAGAAATCTCACTAATCAGGAGGAAAGTATGATCACCATCAAGGAGTTTACCCAAAAACTCCTCAATTCCATTCACCATGACCACACAATGTCCTTCGACATCCTCTTGTACTTTTTGTATGTCCTCGATGAGAGACTTGATAACTTGTAGGTGATTCTTAAGAGATTCTCTTATTTCCACATACTTCTCTTTGTCAAGAATTACCCCAACTTCCACTAATTTTCTCAGTTTTGTCTCTTTCATTTGTGACCAAAACGAGGCTTCATTCCATTTCTTTCTGCTCCATGGAAAGTGTGCTTTCTTCTTTTTCTAGCTCCAATTTCATCTTGGCCATTTGAGTAGTCTTTTCATCAACAATAGTTAGGAGTTGTGAACCTTGTTCTATTAGGTATGTGCAAGATCATCATGGAAAAAACATACCCTTAAGTGGCGAAAAATTCAAAAAAAATCAGAGTTAGGCAACTTGACGTAAAAATTTGAATAAGTTATCTATATTATTTCAAAAATATGTAAGAATAGAATCTGTAGCAAATTGAATTTAGTTTCTAATTACTAGTTTTTTTTTTTAAATATATATCTATTTGGTGAAAATTACAAATTTCAATGCAGTAGATGTCTATCTGACCACCCTAACCACAATAAAATGATAATATTTTTTTTTATAAGATTTTATATATAAGTATAGGACTCATGTTTCAATGTGATGCACATTTTTTGTAATTTTTTTCCAAGTAAATAATTAATTATGATTTTCTTATTACAAGATTTAAAAAATATAAAAATCGTATGTCTAACCACCTTAACTTGGTCAAAACTTCATGAAACTCAATTTATTTTTAATCCTATAGTATGCAAAGCATAGAATGTGATGCATGTTTTGGATTCAAAAAATGTGATATTGTTTGGAAGCTATAGATGTTTTCCAATCAGGACTTTAGTCATAAATCAAATAGAAAATGAATAATAATTATTTGTTAAATTCAAAGTAAGCATAATTTATATTGGTGGAAAGCTGAGAATCTCCTTTAAAAACCCTTCTCGTTTCATTAATTTTGGGTAAACAAAATTCGTCAACCACATACCCATCATATCACCACTTTTTGGCCCATCATGATCCTCAACATTCCCTATTATTTCATTAATGAACTCATATAACACTTTACCCTTGAAGTAAAACTTCTCCACTTTTTGCATTGTTGGTTCCTCAACATTTACCATGGCCATAGGCTACACATTCTCAAAGGAAAATGTGATCCTTCTTATGAATAATGCATACCACTCAACTTTCTCCTTGTACCTATCCCTAGCCTACTCCATTTTATCAAATCTACTTGATAATGCATTTAAGATCACTTGGGCATCTTCTTTTGTACTTACATTAGTTACCTTACCAATTTGAACTCTTTCTATAGTGTAATCTTCCATGTTCACATCACCTTGTTCATGGGGTGGTAAACCAATATCCACGTACTTGTGACCTAACTTGTCAACATGAAGTCTTGAATGAACCTTTGCTTATTTTACCCCTTGGCTTTTGGAAGAACTATCTCTTCAAGATCAAGCTCATCTGGGGAAATTATTTGTTTCTTGCACTTAGATACTTGTGAGATCAGCCAAGGGGGAAGAGATGAATTATTTCCTTCTTGACTTATAGTTAACTCTTGTGTAGCAGCGACCTTTGTAGGAATGGATGATATTGTAACAATTGGAGTAGTATCAGTCATGATTGTACCAGTAGACTCAAAACCAAGAGGATCCTACAATGACTCAGTCATGAACCTTTCAAACTCTACCTGAGAAGAGATATCAAATGATGTAGATGATAAACTTAGAATGGATGATGGAGAACTTGAGGAAACCTCAACAATTTTTAGGATGGAACCTACATGAGGAGTAGAAAGAACTGATGATACTGAAGGAGGAATGGTAATCTTTATTGTATGTAAAGTTTATATAGGAGGAGGTGAAGTAGGAAGAGGAGGTGGAGGAGTAGTAAGATTGGAGGAGTGTGAGGAACATTGGTAGTAATTGGTGATGATGTTTGGGGAAGATTCTCAACAATTTTCTCATGGGGAGATAGTTGCATTTCATCATTACACCTTCCTTCTTCCTCTCCTTCATCTTCTTTAGATTGTTAATCCTCTATGGATTCTTCTGATTCCTCGCTTTCATTCCTTTCCTCTTCTTCTGATGATTGTTCTTCAGATCCAGTCTCTTTTCTCTCTACACATGGATGTTCTAATCTAGCAACCTCCTCTTCTTCAGTTGTCTATGGAGTAATTTTTCCAAAATTGAATTTGATCTTTGGACCTCTCTATGAAGAAGAGGGAGCAATCACATGTTTATGTTTAGTTCGGAGTTCTTGTTGTTGGCTAGTTTCTCCTCCTATTTTTTCTCCCTCAATTTTTTTTCTAAAATATTTCAATTGAAAGCCATGCCTCTGCAACCATTCACCTATGTTATGTAGAATAGGAGCAAGTCTTTCTCTAATGGATACACGTTATTTCTTCGAGCATTGCACAAGATGTAAAGACTTTCTGGAAATTTCTTCCTCTTCATATGCAAAATTTATGTCACCAAGATCTTCAAAATCCTATGGAATATCAGCTACACCAAGATCACTAATCTATTCCACAATAAATCTACAAAAATCCATTCTTCGAATGTCTTCCTCATCTCTACAGTCTTCCCATATATCCTCAAAGCGATAGACATGGTGATGATCCTTCTTAACTTTCCTATTCACATTCTTGTAGTCAAAGTAAAATCTATATCTATATGTCCTTATGGTCATAATTTTCATTTCAACTGTCACTGACGTTTCCTTTTGAACACTTTGGATAGTATATCTCCCAATAGTAAGTGGAAAATTGAAGCCTGGCTTATGATTTTTCAGACGTTCTTTATGAACTAAGATCAATTGTCTGCATTACTCCATTAATACCCACTTGTTTAAAGGATATATGGGCAACATGTATGGGCACCCAGTGTAACAACCTACTCTAAAATATGTGAAAGTTGATGAAAAGTGAAAAGTAGAGGTGCAAATAAATCATTTGTGACTCTCTTGAAATGTTTAAGACTATTCCTCAAAGTTATCTAAGAATAAAAATCATACACATGCACAACATTTCTATTTCCTTTTGTTGATAACCTTGTAAATTGCCTCATGACCGCAACAACATATACCAAGTAGGAAGTAATATAAAACTTCAAGATGGTTGGCACATTGATCAACTATTCATGAATTCCATCACTTATCTAAGCTACCCAATCTATTTTTCCTTTCCTCCTTATGATGATTTAGATATACTTGTACATCCATTCTTGAAACTGGAATAAAATGGGCAAGCCTTTCACCGTACTCAAAAGAGTAATCATATCCCAAACATCCTCCTTAAAATCACTTCAAGGAAGTCCTTTGGGCCATCTTTAGATAGTGGGCCTTGGAGACTTCAACCATTGAGTATTAATCAATGTTTTAGCTTTATTCAGATCCTTTTCATAGACCTCATGTGTTTGTTGAATGGAAATATTTGTGTATTTTTCCATATGTGGCACCCAAAAAACTAGATCGAAGAATTTTCGATCTAATATTATCATGACTTGTCCAAAATAATCTCTCACACTTATGTCCACCCTAATATAATGAGATACAACTTGAAGAACAAAATTTGTGCAATGAGCACCAGTTTGAAATGAAGCCACTAAATGCAAGTTTCTATGAACGATGGATTGCAGATTTTCTTCTAATGGTTGCTTCTTAGTTCTTTTCACAAAATCTTCCATATCTTGGTGACCAATCTCTGTGTCTTTGATTTCATCTATCTTCGAGGTCACCCCAGTAGGTAGATAAATTCCTTGGTACTTTTCCCTCCTTCTTAGAAGATAATGGAGGCTCTTTTGATGTCATCTAAGAGTACTAAAACTATTGACAATCACTTTTCAGAGATCACCTAATGAGAACTTAAAAGAAATTATGAGAAACAATGGATTAGGAGATGTTAGGAGCATATGCATTATGAGAGTGACTTGGAATGTGTGAAGCTAGCAAACATTTTGGAGCAAGTGAAAATGAGCTATGAAGCATGGAAAACGAAGCAAAGGTGATGGAATGAGGTTCAGAAAGAAAATGGAATGATTTTTTTAAACGTTAAGTGAAAAACCTCCATTTGTGTAAGGGCGTTGAAAATCAGGGCTCTTACATCTTAAAAGTTTGCTTCTAATGCTCAAGCACTAAAACACAATTCTTTTGCATTTGGTGAGAATTTCATGTTCATGCACCAGTGCTAAAAATCCCCTCTCTTACATTTTGGAACAATTTGTTAGTCATGTGTAATAGCGGGCTTTTTAAGCACATAAGCATTGAGGGACGAAATTATTTTGTGTAGGAGCAGTGAAAATCACTGCTACTACATCTTTGAAATATGGGAAGAAATAATGGGTTCAGGAGTGATGAAAATCACTGCTCCTACACATGGAGCTTTTGAGGTTGTAAATGTGGAAGCGGTGAAAAACCACACTCCGACATATGAACAATGAGACTTTAGGGAAAATTAACATTTGTCAAAGCGATGAATTTTATTGCTTGGATATCTATAAGGAAACTTGGTCAAGATCAATGTAAATTCTTCAAAAATGCCACTATACTAAGTGGGAAAACTTCAGTCATAGCATCAAAGAACCCGAAAGAAAACTAGGGCATAAAACCCTAAAGTTGAAAATTGGGGCAAAAAGAATACAAAACACCAACCCTAGGCAGAAACGAAAATTAAAAAAAGGAATGCAAATGCATTTTAAAATAAATATAAAATAAAAAGAACATAGAAGCGACGAGAAAGTAGAAACATAGCTTACCTGGTAGAAGAGAAAAATAGCATAAACCCTAGACTTGAAAAGTTCACATGAAATCTGGAGCGAATTCTATTTTCTGACATGAGCAAGAGTTTGTAATGGATTCATAGGGAAGAGATGGCATGAAAACAAGTTGAATGAAAAGAAATGAAGGTTAAATACTTAAAAAGTGATTAAAATGGTTTAAATTGATTTCCATTAATGAAGTACGAGTTCATTAAACTCACGCATTAGAGCTGGTGGGAACATGCAGGGGCAGTGAAAATCACTGCTTCTGCAAGTTCAAAAACTGACAAAAATGCAAGAGCACTAAAAACAACGCTTGAACATGTGAAGGGTGGAGAAAAAGTGTAGGAGCGCTAAAAACAACACTCAAACACCCAGGAGATGCTCAAACACTTCGCTCATGTAGGAGCACTAAAAATCAATGCTCTTACATGAACAAAAAAATTTCTAACTCCTAGAAGATGAAAATTAACAAAACAATTGTTTCAAAGGTTTTCGAGAAATGACTAAGAAAAAATCCTCAAATGGATGATTTGAGGTTTAGGACTATGCATTAAGGAGAATTGAAATTTTCCTTGTTTTGTGTGCTTAAAGTACACAGACGTACAAAACAGACAAGTTTCATAGGGGGTTATCCCGTGAATCGAGCATAGTTGGATTCGAGGATAACACTAATGCAACAGGAGCAAAGGAAAAAAGAAATAGAAGAAATAAAATGAAAAAAGAAGCAAAAAAATAAGGAGAAAAAGGCAGCATGAATTTTGGCCTTGGAGTTGAATGAGGAAAGAAAAATTGATAAGGAAATCCAGTGTAAGGAAAGAGACCGGGTCAAATAGTTACAAAGAAAGGAAAGAGAGCAAGAGAGGGAGAAAGAGCAGGTTCAAAAAGAACGAGATAGAAAGGAAAGAGATATTGAGTTTTCTCATAGGGTATTGTTGCAAAAAAGATAGTTAAGCAATCCCGCAAACCCATTACAAAAAAATCATGGCTTTTATGGGAAATAATTAACATTAACATCCCTCAGTTTGCTACAAGTAATGTGTGTTCGAGTACTAGCCCATCTCAAATAATTTGCACTCAATTTTCAGTTGGATTGAATTGTTCACCAATAACCTCATCACGTGTAAGTTGCACACAATTTATAAATACAAATATAAATCATTTAATGATAAGTCAAAATGTAGGAACAAGAGATGAGAACAAATCTCTAGATTCTTTTCTTAACACATTTGATTGAGTTTGGGAGGGGCCAACTATACAAGTCCACCATTTTTTGGTTGTGCATTGGAAGATCATGTTTGCGGTTAGGAATGTCAATGTTAGTGACCTAAAAATCTCTAATTATTTGGTTTGAACTAAAACTATTTATCAATTTCAATGAAATTTTGTTCTATACAATGTGATAGTTATACGATGTTGTTGTGTGACCTATTCCAATCTGTTGTATGCAATGTAAGTGTTAGTCAACTTATAGTGTTTATGAATGTCAATGCATATCTTTGTATAAAATGTGATTGTTACACCCAACCTACTCTAGTTGCATATGATCAGTTGCTTTCAATTCAATTCTTAATGCCTACCAATGCTTTCAATTCAGTTGGACCAAACTATTCATGACATGCATAACTCAAGGTTGAACTTATTTGTTATTAGTACATTGATTCGAATAATTTTGTTTACTTTATGGATAATAATTATTTTACAATTGGATATTAAGGGGCTCCATTTTGGGGCCCATTGAGGACAATTTTTTCCCCCACTACTAGACCCATACTATGTAATTACCTTTTTATGATTGTCATATAATTTACATACTCAAAATACATTCTAAGTTGATAATCTAACATTTGAAACTACATTAGAATACATTTCATATAGTAACTCAAACATGTCTACTAGACATGTCTAAATTCAACAAGGATTGAAATATGGATCAATTTTATTTACAACAATTATTACGTTTATAATACCTAACTTGCCACATTGAAAATTCCAACATATATAATCAGTGGTATAGATTTAAAGATATTTAATTATAATATATAACATTCCAAGGAACTCAATCTTATACAATATTTCATGAAACACGTGTACAAGGCTATTGGATTAATAAAGTCTAGTAATAAATTACAATAATCTCAAACAACAATATAAAAACAAAATATTACCAGTCATAGAGAATTTAATAAAGAAATACTATATATAATCTTTCCTTTTTCATATTAATAGATCAATTAAAATTTAATTTTAGTTTAAATACGAAGATTTATTCTTATATAAATTGTTAGAACGTACTTAAAATCATATATAATAGGTTTACATTGAAATCTAATCTTGGTTCAACTGTTATATTATGAAATGAATCAATGGTCGTCTCTACCCTTGCAAAAGTTAACATGTTTCCATGTCTGATCTCAAGATAATTTGTTTGGCTTCACATCTTAAAAAAGCATTATTTCATTTGGATACTGATAGTATAGTAAAAATTTGCATTTTAGGTTGTCAAGGATGGCACAAGTAGAGAAAAGTATACGTAAAGGTGATGGCATTGTTTTAATTTAATCCATTTGTATTGTGAATCCCTGACAATGCACAATTTTTATCAATTATAATAATTCACTCCTTTTGTCAAAGGTTAAATGCCACCAATTTATGAATAAACCATTGTAAACCAAAAACTACATTAGATTTTTTGTAAATGTTTATAATGTCAAAAAATGATATGATTCAATTTATTAAATATTAATTAGATTATATTGGTTAAATTTCAATTATTAGTAGTTAACACTCAAAACATAATTATAGTTGATAATGAGGGTATTACTAGGGAGGCATGCCAAGGGAGGTTATAGGAATAAAGGGTAGAGATGAATGTGAGGTATGTTTGGATGGGTGAGTCCAACACTCTAATGGGAATAAAGGAAAAGTATATTTTGAAGGTAATGCATGTAGAGATGGACAAGTCTATAGTCAATATTATTCTTTATACCTATCTATATCTCTACTTTGGTCTATCTATCAAAATATGTATGTACTTTGATATATATATTACTTACACAATCAAAAGAGGCCATTTAATTATGTTTTATCAATTATAAGAATTCGCTCCTTTTGTCAAAGGCTAAATTCCACCAATTTATGAATAAACCATTGTAAACCAAAAACTATATTAGATTTTTTGTAGATGTTTATAATGTCAAAAACATTTGATATGATTCAATTTATGAAATATTAATTAGATTATATAGGTTTAATTTCAATTACTAGTAGTTAACACTCAAAACATAATTATAGTTGATAATGAGGTTATTACTAGGGAGGCATGCCAAGGGAGGTTAAAGGAGTAAAGGGTAGAGATGAATGTGAGCTATATTTGGATGGATGATTCCAACAATCTAATGGGAATAAAGGAAAAGTATATTTTGAAGGTAATGCATGTAGAGATGGACAAGTCTATAGTCAATATTATTCTTTATACCTATCAATATCTCTACTTTGGTCTATCTATCAAATTATGTATATACTTTGAGATATATATATATATATTACTTACACAATCAAAAGAGACCATTTAATGGAAAATGGTCAAATATTAAAACATGTATGTCATGAACACGTTGGACCAATTAGACTATAGCATGTGTCGTAAATAATGTGGAAGACAATTTTATTTTTAATTATGGTCCATGTGGACCTACCAAGGTAGAGTCCTCCACTATGGGGTACAATTGTATTATTTTTCTCTTCATTGCACAATAATTCATTTGGAAGTTCTACATTTCACAATTGTGTAGTTCATATATGTATATATATGTACATATATATGCATGTTCATATGTATGTACATATATATCTATGTGCATATGTATGTACATATATATCTATGTCGATACATATGTACATGTAGTGTAGGAAAAGTGTCCCATTTTCACACTTAATTTTGGGAATAATAAATATTAAAATGGACTAAATTTTTCCTTAATTTAGTGTTGTAATTATGTATTTTACATATTCACATCAAATTTAGGCCCCTATTAAATAAAATGGACTTAATTGTGCCTTATTTATGGCATTGTAAGGTGTACCTTTACACTTTCACACTCATGTAGCCTAGATTTATTAATCAAATGAGGTTAATTTTCCTTAATTGGTCCCTTTAATTAAAATTCAAGCCCAATTAATTACAAAGGAAAATTAATTGAAAAGGAAGAATTCAAGTTATCATAAGAGCACTTTAACAAAAGCATATCAAGAGCATTTCAAAGCATTCAAGAGAAAATTTGTAGAAGAATTATTGCAGCAATCAAGATCCATTATCATGTCAAAGTCATGTGTTGGTGTTTTTTCCCACATAGAGATTGCAATTCTCTAAGAGGTAGCCAACCCCTATCAAGGATGACTGCAATAGCTAGTGGCCAACTAATGAGAGTTAGTTATAAACTGATTCTCTCCTACACTTGTGGCTCTGTAGGGCCAAGGTGGGTAAACCTAAATGTGTTCATAAGAATGCCTTATAACTGGTCAAAACACCTTCTGTATACAAATCACAATCCCTACACACTCAAGGGGAGAGTCCTCATTCTTGGTATTGGAAGACCAGAGAATGATTATCGGCACCGAAGAGCAACGGAATTGACCCACTAAAATAACGAAATACTTCCTGTAGGAATACAAAGTTTTAATATATGGTTATGTTCAGTATTTGGATTACCATACTTAGAGCTTACAGTCTTATACCAGAGAAAAGGCTGCAAACATTATTTAGTGCCTCATCCACTGGGCAATGGAGTCATACAAAGTATAATTCTAATACTGTGAACTTATCTTCATATAGCCTTACTACCATGAGATACTTCAATACATTAAAATAGTACTTCTTCGTGAATCCTGAGCATATACAACCATGAACATGTAATTGGATTTTCAAGCATTTGATTAACTCCTTAAGTTAAAGTAAGAAAACTAACTACACTTTCAATTAATCGTTGAAACTGAAAAGAGAAACCCTTGATGACTCCATTCATAATCCATGGCACAGACACAGGAGAGTAAACCATTTTAATTTTTTTAGATTTGTTTCGATATCAGTAATTAAAAAGCATAGCATACTAACTCTATACAAATCCCTACCCGGGATGATTTCTTGAACAAATGTTCACCACATTTCAACATTTAAAACTATTTGTACAAACTCCAAGGTTTCGGACCCAAAAATTCTGACCCTGACATGAGCCGTGAAATCTCCTTTATATATCAGGAGAGAAACAAGCAACATGCTACATTGCCAATATAAAACTGAATTTCGACCTAAAGTGAAATTCAAATTCACATTCCTTATCATTCGATAACATCCTGTATGATCAAAGGAGGGTGATCCCACAATAATGGGTTACACTTTTTGGCCAAACTTGACACTGAAATCAACATTTCGCACCAGATCTTCACTTTTGTATGCCTACAGAAGCTAAACCATTAAGAATTTGAAGATGAAAAAAACTAGTGATTTGTGACATTTTGTGTTGAGAATCTAATTATATTTTTTTTTTAAATGAAAAAATAAATTGTGAATTATTTTATGTAGTTTTTATTAACTTATTTTTTTTACTAAACATCATTTTCAAAAATTGATGCTTACTTTCAACTGCATAACATTTTTTATAGAAAGCATACAATTCTAATTTTTTAAATATAGTGTTTTCACACCATTATCTAGTGGATGGATATTTTTTCATAATTTTTTGTTACATATATATTTTTTAATTAATTTTCTAATTCAGAGTAGTTATAATTTGGATATATTATACTTTCAGCTGCATAACTTTTTTTGTATTCTTTTGAATTAACTTATTCTTTTTTCGTTGGAATAAGGACATCAATAGCTAGGGTACATGAATTTTTAAGAATTTTTTTTCTCTCTTTTCCTATTTTTCTGTATGTGTGAAATAAAGACCTCAATGTTCATTGAAAAACCTACATTCACAAGAAATAAAAAATAAATATAATAATAAAATTAAATATATTTAAAATTATACTTTTTGGGAAGCTTATAATAAAGAGTACATGTTTACAAAAAAATAATTTTAAATAAATTAATTTGATCCCCTAAAAGGTAAATCAAAAGTGGTTTTTAATCAGCGTTTTGATAGGTGTAGAGGAGACTCCATTATAGGTATGGTTTAAAACTAGCGGCTTTCTATCCAAGGGGGTTTGATATAAGTGGGTTTGATCAAACCCTCTTCAATTAAAACCCTTAAAATGCAACCCTTTTATGGCTTAAATCATTATATTTTCTAAAAATATGTGATTTCAGCAAAAATCAGGATGTCCCAAAAAGTGTAACCCATTATTGTGGTAGCACCAAGGAATAAAAAACGGTTACACAGTAACCAGTCGAAAAAAAAATTTCTTGCAAAGCACGCGCACATCCACATCCACAAGATGCAATAGTAGGAATAGACAGTCCAACAAACCCACCACTGGTAACCATCAACAAAACACATGGCCCTGGTACAGGCAACCGCTTTGAGTCCGCGCCTGAGACAGTGATGGAACCACCTTTCCCTAACCAACCTTGCCAGCATAACCTCGAACAATTGGACCAAGTGCCAAAGAAGATACACGTTCAACTACCAGGACCTCCTCATTTACTCCCATGAGCTCAGTCAAGGTGGCCAAGTGACGTCGGTAGTCTGAATTGGTGTCAGATTCATTAGAATCCGATATGACCACCGGGGATGAACAGTGTACTGGCTTCTTTCCAGTATTTCTAGTACCCCGGGGCACTATGGGAGTAGATGGCTCCATCATGATCGGAAACCTTCGGGCCCCCAGCCTCGCAGTCCTGCGTTCAATCAATTTATCCATAGAGAAAACAAAACCTTCCCACACACAGGAGAAGCGACCTTCCTGCACACAAACACAAGAAAATGCAATGCTAATTGCACGCAACTTAGTCAACATTTATAGAATGGACCAACATGCAGGGTATAATTGCTTGAAAGCAATTGAAGTACTTGAACAATTAGTTACCAAGATAGCCATGAATATTTTCAGTAGGATGGCACTGCTCGCATGCCAGAGAAAATCAGGAGGAGATCCTTTGGAGAAGGAAAATCCGCACCATCAATGACACTAGCAATAATAAGGTAACACATGCCACTTAGACGAATCACACACCCCTCCCCTGAATTTGAGCCATTGATTCAGAACACACCTGGAAAGTTGGAGGGCTGATACCAAGTCAATGAGTATTGACAATCCACCTCAGCGCCTAGGAAAAGGACATCCAATCACAACCCACGAAGACAGGAGGTCAAAACCACATAGTGGGACCCACATAGCCGAACTGGAAAAAGAAGGCCACGTGTCACACCCTCGCCGACCTCGCAATACCATTAAGAACATTTACTCTGATCATGCGAGGTGTTCGAGAAGTCATAATTAACCCTATTATTAATGACTTTACCAGTGAAGAGATGACCACATGTCACCACCAACACCTCGAGAACAAAACCCACACATCCGTTCATGCCAGATGGCGAGATATCGCAAACCTTGTACCACTTTGGTGACGCCAACAGGGAAACCTGTGAGGTCGGCGAGAAGCCACCCAGATCAAAACCTGTGATCGGACGGTTCACCAGACTTCAGGGGAAACATTTAGGTGAGACCCGCATTGAAATCCCCAATGGTATAGAACATAAGCCGTCTTGGCAGAAAAAATTGGCAAGTCAGGTGAAAGGGGCCAATACAGTCACGACCCGAGAGGGATAAAACCTCACTTAAGTGACTGGCTACACCCGATAGTAATTCACTATTGAAACATAACAAGAGGAGCTTTAAAATTCGACATTTAAAATCACCATGGGTTACTTTGAAACCCGACATCCCAACTCGTATCACATAAGAAATTGAAAGTCCCATTAGTGGCTCTGAATGGGGATGTATGCCCCGTGTGGACATAGCAAGAATCTAGAATCTCTGGTTTCGTAGACCAGATTATCGAATTACACAAGCCCCACTACAGACAGATTGCCTTGTTCTATCAACTGGACCTGTGTACACAAACTTGGTAGCCCTAGGCCACCAAACAAGAGAAATCAAGGTCTACCTCTATCAAAAAAAAAATTCTCCATTTTCTGATGAAAAAACAGCTTGCAACATTCACTATCGGATGTTTCGAAACTCAAGGGATGGCCAATATCTTTGAGAATACTATGGTGGCTACTTACACTCTGCCCCTGTACTAATCTAACCAATGCTTTGCCCCACCATTTTAAGAGCAACATATGACCATGATAATACTTCACCTTATCCTATTTTTTATCATATTTCATAAGATGCTGGCTTAGTTGTACCAGGAAATGGAAACTTTCATAACTCACCTGGTCTGTAACATCATCTATTCTAGTATCATCAGTTTACATATTGAACTGAAATTTGTCATATAGAACAGTATGCAAGGTATCCTTACTTCCATCACCTAACCAAGATGATATATAGCTCGAGGAAATTTTCTCCTAGAATTTCCTATTCAAGTTTGGTTGCCACTCTATGAAATCAGTCAATTGGGAGTATACCAGGGCATTACAAAATTTAGCAGTATTGGCTACATCATTCTTCAGGGAATGCACAAACACATTCATATCCGGCCACTCCATATACATCCTTTCTTGTACCTATTCATTCATCTCTATATGAAAACTCTCAGAGACAGGTTTAAGAGCATCAATCTCACTTTGATCAGAAAAGATAGAGCAATACGTACTGGCCTACTTGTACTCAGCACTACCTATTGATAATGTTGCTTTATAAGTGAATATTTCAGCACAATTTAGAAACCCCTTACTAACCACATCAATTCCAGAGGGAAGTAACACCTCCATCTCCACTTCACATAGATAATCAAGAAAGACCATAGTGGCAATGTACTCATCACAATAATGGCTACCTCCAATTGTACTCTTCTAATCGCACATGTCACTATCCTTAGATTGTTCAACATTTATACAGCTTCCATGTTCCACTGCTAATATATCTGAGGCACACTCCATATGTACATCATCTGACAATTGTTCCTTCACTTGGAAAAAAACATGGAGCTCTTCATTCTCGCACACATTTTGTAGAAATAAAAGCTTTGTTGCATTCTCAATACTGCAATTATTACCCTTGAAATCATAATTACTAGCTTGCAAGAGAATATTAGTGATATGAAAATCATAATTAGGATTAGGAAACACAATAGGTGTCATACAATCCTACATCATTTTGCCTCTCAATTTCGTCAATACCTATGCAAACATTTTGTAATGAATGAGCACTACCTTTATTTTTTGTAGATGCATTCCTAGCCAATTCTTCATTCTCTATCCATTGAATCACTTGAGCCAAATTAGAAGGTTTCAATTCCTCTGGTAAAGAACTCAGTCCTGGTTCATATAGTTCACAAAATAAATCGATGCATTCATAATCATTAGGTCTTTGATCTATAGGAATTTTTATTAAGATTCCCAAAAATCTCAAGAAAAACTCATATGGTGATTCCTTCTCTTGCCTTCTCATATCATACAGTTCTAATACGCAAGAAACCTGATCATCTTCACTCAAATTGGACTGGGTTTCAACTTGGGTCTTATTATCATCAAACTGCATTGGTGGACTTACAATAGTTCTAGCAAGAATTTTATCATCAGTTTCTTGAATAGCCAACTCTGACATTCTATTAGTACTAGTTAGGCTAGGGTAATCAATACTTGTAGCCGGATACCTCTTCATCATTGAATATTTCATATTATTTTCAATTTCCATAGCCGGATGGTATGCTTGGTGCAGAGTAGTAGGCTCTTTATCCCTTAATAAAAAAACTCATCCTCTTGTTGAAAGCACCCAGATACACAACCAAGCTTTCAGCCTCATTTGGTCTTATTTCTTTAGGGATTTCCCTTAAAGCTCTTGAAAACCTGAGATTAAATTACGCAACTCATTCCTCCTCTTGTATGTGAATTCCCATAAATCCTTTTCTCAATGTGTTGGGATTGATTCTTTAACCAAATTGTTCCATAAAAGCCATCACCAACTGATTCCACGAGTTAACAGAAAAGGCAGGCAAATAGGAAAACTAGTCCCTAGCATCACCTTTTAAGGATTGCACAAATAGTTTCATGACAACATCCTCATGACTAATTTCATAATCACCCATTACATCTACAAAATTTTTTAAAAGCTTAGAAGCCGATTCTACAACTTGCCTTGTATATTGAGGCAAATACTTCATAATTTTCTTAGGAATTGAATTAGGGTAATCACTGATACCACTAAACATAAAAGGCATATACATTTGAGTTACAAAACTCCCCAAAGGGCTTAATATAACGTGTTCTTTTTGCATATTCATATCTGACCTTACACATGGGAGACTACTCAATTAGCATATAATTATCAGGCACATCTTTTGTTATCTCAACTAGTAGTTTATTAATGATTGATAATAGCATTCCTTGCTTTCCAAGACTTTATGCAATACAAAAATGTTTCATAAATCCTTTTACATGTTGCACTACTAGAAATATGGTAAAACCAATCATTGTTCCCTTTTTTATGCTTGACATATAGTTTGGAACCATTTTTAGCCTTAATAAAAAATACCCATTATCATTAGAAGTAGTGACCTATTTTAGTTTTGATGAAATACCTGGTAGTTGTGTGCAGTATGTATCAACCTATTTTCCAGACTATAAATAGCATAAATCTGGAACTATTTCTTCAATTATTTACTAGTTCTTCAGATAGAGTCGCCACCTCCTTTCAGAGGACAATATTTCAAAGCCTTTGACATCCTGCTCTCTAGGTTCTGCTAGATTCTGGGTTTCAATACCCATTACAGAGTCACACCATACCATCAGTAATATCCTTCACAATCATAATCCATTACCATGGAAGTCTAACACTTATCTTCACTTCGAACAACAGATTCTGGATAAGCACCTACAACCTCTCTCTCCTTTTTTAAAAAATTTCTCAGAAGTTCTCCCCAATAAAATCATCCTTCAATAAATAACTCTAGAACTCCTTAATCCATTGCACAGGAAACCATAGACCACAAGCTTATCAGGATTATTTTGAGCTATCTCCCTCTGCTTGGGTTGAAAAAATTTACTATGTAAATTCAGAACAACATATCATCTAATATGACTCTATAACCGCTTGCAACCGGTGATTCAACGATTTTCCCAGTAGGAGAAATAATTTAGAAATTCTTGACCTCTGGTTATAGAAATAATTCAACACTCTAATGACTCTATAATAGCTCCATCTGCACCCAAAAATTCTGAGTTCATCCCCAACGGAATCGCCATTCTGTTGGTGTTTTTTCCCACATAGAGATTGCAGTTCTCTAAGAGGTAGCCAACCCCTATCAAGGATGACTGCAATAGCTAGTGGCCAACAAATGAGAGACAGTTATAAACTAATTCTCTCCTACACTTTTGGCTCTATAGGGCCAAGGTGGGTAAACCTAAATGTGCTCATAAGAATTCCTTATAACTGGTTAGAACACCTTCTGTATACAAATCACAATCCCTACACACTCAAGGGGATAGTCCTCATTCTTGGTATTGGCAGATGAGAGAATGATTACCGGCACTGAAGAGCAACGGAATTGACCCACTAAAATAACGAAATAATTCCTGTAGGAATACAAAGTTTTAATATATGGTTATGTTTAGTATTTGGATTACCATACGTAGAGCTTACAGTCTTATACCAAAGAAAAGGCTGCAAACATTATTCAGTGCCTCATCCACTGGGCAACGGAGTCATACAAAGTATAATTCTGATACTGTGAACTTATCTTCATATAGCCTTACTACCATGAGATACTACAATACATTAAAATAGTACTTCTTCATGAATCCTGAGCATATACAACCATGAACATGTAATTGGCTTTTCAAGCATTTGATTAACTCCTTAAGTTAAAGCAAGAAAACTAACTACACTTTCAATTAATCGTTGAAACTGAAAAGAGAAACCCTTGATGAATCCATTCATAATCCATGGCACACACACAAGAGAGTAAACCATTTTAATTTTTTTACATTTGTTTCGATATCAGCAATTAAAAAGCATAGCATACTAACTATATACAAATCCCTACTCAGGATGATTTCCTGAACAAATGTTCACCACATTTCAACATTTAAAACTATCTGTACATACTCCAAGGTTTCAAACCCAAAAATTTTGACACTGACATGAGCTGTGAAATCTCCTTTATATATCAGGAGAGAAACAAGCAACAGGCTACATTGTCAGTACAAAACTGAATTTCAACCTAAAGTGAAATTCAAATTCACATTCCTTATCATTCGATAACATCGTGTATGATCAAAGGAATAAAAAATGGTTATACAGTAACCAGTCGGAAAAAAAAATCCGTGCAAAGCACGTGCACGTCCACGTCCACAAGATGCAATAGCAGGAATAGACACGTCCAACAAAACCACCACCGATCACCATCAAGAAAACACACGGCCCCGGTACAGGCAACCGCTTCGAGTCCGCGACTGAGATAGTGACGAAACCACCTTTCCGTTACCAACCTTGCCAGCATAACCTCAAACAACTGGACCAGGTGCCAAAGTAGATATAGGTTCAATTACCAGGACCTCCTCATTTACTCCCATGAGCTCAGTCAAGGTGGCCAAGTAACATCGGTAGTCCGAATCGGTGTCAGATTCATCAAAATCCGATATGACCACTAGGGACAAACAATGTACTGGCTTCTTTCCAGTACCCCGGGGCACTATGGGAATAGATGGCTCCATCATGACCGGCAACCTTCGGGCCCCCAGCCTTGCACTCCTGCGTTCAATCGATTTATCCCTAGAGAAAACAAAACCTTGCCACACACAGGAGAAGCAACCTTCCTGCACACAAACACAAGAAAATGCAATGCTAATTGCACGCAACTTAGTCAACATTTATAGAATGGCCCAGCATGCAGGGTATAATTGCTTGAAAGCAATTCAAGCACTTGAACAATTAGTGACCAAGATAGCCATGAATATTTTCAGTAGGATGGCACTGTTCGCACGCTAGAGAAAATCAGGAGGAGATCCTCTAGAGAAAGAAAATTCATGCCATCAATGACACTAGCAACAGTAAGGCAACACATGCCACTCAGACAAATCGCACACCCCTCCCTTGAATTTGAGCCATTGATTCGGAACACACCTGGCTAGTCGGAGGGCTGAGACCAAGTCAATGAGTATTGACAATCCACCTCAGCGCCTGGGAGAAGAACATCCAATCACAACCCATGAAGATAGGAGGTCAGAACCACAGAGTGGGACCCGCATAGCCCAACTAGCAAAAGAAGAAGGCCACATGTCACACCCTCACCGACCTTGCAATACCATTAAGAAAATTTACTCCGATCATGTGAGGTGTGCGAGAAGTCATAATTAACCCTATTATTAATGACTTTTCTAGTGAAGAGATGACCACACGTCACTGCCAACACCTCGGGAACAAAACCCACACATCCGTTCATGCCAGATGGCATTATCTGGCAAACCTCACACCGCTTTGGTGATGCCAGCATGAAAACCTACGAGGTTGGAGAGAAGCCACCCAGATCAAAACCTGCGATCGAACAGTTCACCAGACTTCAGGTGAAATATTCAGGTGGGACCCGCATTGAAACCCCTGACGATATAGAACATAAGCCATCTTGGTAGAAAAAATCGGCAAGTCAGGTGAAAGGGGTCGGTATAGTAATGACCCGAGAGGGATAAAACCTCACTTAAGTGACCGGCTACGCCCAGTAGTAAGTCACTGTTGAAACATAACAAGAGGGGCTTTAAAATTCAACATTTAAAATCACCATGGGTTACTTTGAAACCCGACATCCCAGCTCGCATCACTTAGGAAATTGAAAGTCCCATCATCGTGCATGTTATTTGAGCTAATATGTTGATGTAGTGTACAAGATTTATCTAAGGATTCAAAAGCATTGTTTCAAGACAAGTTTCAAGATCAAGATCCACATCCATTAAAGTCATTTCATGCTAGTTGTAGATCTACATTCCAAGGTTCAAACAAGGTTTGGTGAGTTGTGACATAGGCTTGTTCATTCATCATTACTTTATGTTTCATTGTTTCATTTCAAGGTTTAATTACCAAAACAGGGTTTGACCAAGGCAAACCCCCGTTCACCAACAACAAAATATTTCTCCCTTTTGATGTGTGTTTGCAGATTTTAGGTGGAAAATCTCTTGAAGAGAAAAATTGCAAAGTTGTCAAAGTTGCATTTGTTGTCATCATTCTTGCAATTTCACAAAAACTCACCTACAAGATTTATTTCTAGCTATCCAACTATGAAAATTAAGGATCTGGGAGTGCATACATAGCAGAAGAGAACCTAGAAACTATTTTTACAAATCCCTAGCCAGGACCCATTCACTATAGGGCGAATGAGTCCATAGTAAGCTTTGGAAAAACACTTTTAGTGATTGGTACACATCATTTTCCTTTTCTTAGATATGCATTTTTATTTCTAGTTCCATTAGAACCAAGATTAATCTATTAGATGCACTTTGTAGATTGCATTTTGGAGTTATTTTGCTATATTTAATCTTTCTCCCCAAAGTTTTGTTTAATCAAGACCCTCGTCCTTGCAAAAAAAAGAAATCAACATATTTACACCTTAATTTGATTCACCTTTAGGTTGGCAGTCCTTTCATTGTGTGGATCTCATTTCTTAATAAAATAAAGGAGAATGGGTCTCTTATCTTACCATCTTTGGCTCACCCCTTGTAAGAAACTCATTTTTCTTCATTTCATAATTTTGGTGAACCTAAGTTTGATCGTTGCATTTTCTAATTTTGGAGTCCATTTTCACCCTAAATATAGATCTTGCATTAATTTGCATTTCATTACATTGTATTGAGTCTCATTTAGGTTTGTTTAGCTTGCATTAACTTTGCACTTCATTTAAGGGTTTTAGGATTGCATTTTTGCATTCTTTAAATCTGAAAAATGCAAAAAAATCAGTCATTTTGCATATCATTTACATAGCATTACATCATCATTCATTTGCATTTAAAAATTGAAACAAAATTGCACACCAAATTAGATCTTCTAGATTGTCATTTTGTTATATTTTGCACTTGCATTCAACATTAGCTTCACATAAAATTCAAACTATAACTTGTTATTTCTGATTAGAATCTAAAAATCCATTAGAATCATCTACAAAATCTACAAAACATTTTTTAAAACCCTAACATAGGACCCATTCGCCCTTGGGTGAATGAGTCCCTGATCAAGGTCATTTCCTAATTTTCTAGGCATAAAAATATCTATTTTTCTATTCCATTTTACTGTTTTCCAGTTATCTGTATCAGTTTACAGATTTTCTATTAAGTGGAATTCATCGTATTTAGCTTAATTTGATAAATTTAGTGCATTGTATGATTTCAAAATTGCATTTACAAGACATTATTTTTGGGTTTTTGCATTGTGTAGTAAAAAAATTACCTTGTTTAGAATTTAAAAATCGCATTTACATATTTTGTATTGCACTTTACATTTCTAACATTGCATTTCACCTTCATTTCCATTTTGGGTTACTACTGAGTTTGTGAATCTTGTATCAGCTTTACAACTTGGTGTCCTATTAGCAATACTGTTGTGAGACATAGTTTGAGACTCATGTTATCCCATGATACACTATTTGTCGTGGATCTTGGGTTCTCCAACTCTTTTACTAATATAGTGTTGACAATCAATCCTCTATGGATCATAGCCTTCATACCTCATTTCCAATGACTTCCCTACCTACAAAAATGTGCATGATGTTACTCATATCCTACAAAAAAACATAAGAAGAAAGGGTGAAGACATAGAAAAGTTACAAAACTTTGTGAATACTGAAAACATTGATACTAGTGTCATTCCTACTTTAGATAATGAGAGGAAAGTGCTTGAAACCGGACATGGAATAGAGATTGTGCGAAGTCTAGGTCATCTTATTAATAAGAACATCCCTACCATGACTAGTTGTACTCAAGCTTTGGGGTATAATAAAAGCCAGGGTGGAAATTCATTTCCTTCTATAACCCTCACCTCTATTCCTACATACACTAGTACTCATGTTACCACAACCATTCAACCTACTAGTAATGTCAACACTTCCTTAGGTATTTCCATAGAGAATCCCTCTACCTTTGTGCATTCAAATCTCATATCTCCTCAACCACCCCCCTTCACAAATCTAAAATTCACTTGCCCTCCACAAACATACACCACTCCACCTTATTCACCTCCATCTCACAATACCAACAATGATGCAATCCTTAACACACTTTTGCAAAACATGTCATCCCTTCAACAACAAATCACCACCTTAAACCAAAACAACTATGGCCAACCTTCACAATACATCAAAACCAATGCCTTATCCTTGGAGATATTGAGAACACAAATATCACAAGGTATAGAGGCTCCTAGATTTGAAAAATATGGTGGGAAAGGAGATCCCTTTAGTCATGTTTTTGCTTGCACCACACTATGTAGTGACTTCATTTTTGAAGGTAAACTCTTGGCTAAGCTATTCCATAGATCCTTGAAAGATGTTGCTTTAGATTGATTTTTCTCCTTACCGAATTATTCAATTGGATCATTCAAGTAACTTATTGATTCCTTTTACAACCACTTTCAAATTCACATGGGTCCCAAGATGACCTTAGCTGATTTAACGACATGTAAACAAAAGGATGATGAAAAGGTCACTGATTTCATAGTGTGATATCAAATGCTTTATTCACAAATAAACATTAGGATTCCTGATGCCGACCTTCAACAGATGTTTAATTTCAATTTGCAAGAAAAAATTAAAACAAATCTTGAGATGATGAGATTTCCTTCCTTCACAAAATTGTGTACAACCCTTCGCGATTACCAAAATTTGGTTAGCCGTGAAGTGAAAAATCCCTCTAGCCATCCTAAAAAGTTTGAATCTACACCTAAAAACAATTACCAACCTTTCAAGAAACAAAATAAGGGATTTCTACAATTTAATCCCCTCAATCCAATTAAAATGTTAACACCCAAGTGATTGTTATAAAGACGAAAAAACCATATGCCTTTGCGGATAGAAATAGATAATTCACATCTCTACCCAATACCCTTCATAACATCATGTTGCAGCTCTTAGAAAAGAATTTGATTTCCTTGCCTCTTGTTAGAGATCCTGATCCTACCAAGCCTTTACCTCCCAATTATAGACCAAATGCCTATTGCCATTTCCATCGACAAAATGGACATGATACAAAACATTGTAAGCACCTTAAACATGTTGTGCAAGACCTCATTGATTCTAATCATATCCTAATCAGAGGTGTTAATGATCAAGGTAATAAGTTTGTGGCTCCTCCTAGTCAAAATTTGAAAATCTTTACCAATCTTATGCCTAATCATAATTTATCCTTTGTCAAAGCTAGTGAAACAAAGAATGGCGTGATGAATGTTGACACAATAGATGAACACATAAATAAAAACCTTGTAAATCGTTTGATTGTATTTATTAATGCTAAACCTCATAAGGGCCTGACTAAGGTACTGCTTGACATTGCTTTCTACAACAAGACATACTTAAACATGCACTCGATGGTCCTCTTTACATAGCTGGAAGAATCAATGACAAGCCTACTAATGGGATATTAATTAATCTTGTCTGTGTAGAGAACGTGATCACTAAAGAATTCCAATTTGTGCATGAGCTTTATCAAGATACATATGAGAAATTGAAAGCATGGATCAAAACTCATAATGGTTTTGCTTGCCCTACAATTGGCTCGATAAATCTCCCTCTAAAGGTTGGACCAAAAAAATTAAATGTCTCATTCACCATCATCCCATTGTTGGACCAATTTCTTGTGAAGTTAGGCTATCCATGAATGTCCTCACGTCAGTTGTGCATAAATGTTTAAAGTTTTCATTTGGCAATGGGATATTTACAGTGCATCATAGTGACTTTAATCCTGTGTCTTCCCATGGGAACTTTTCATTGGATTTTTTTTGGTTTGAGCCTATTGAACCTATTGGACATCTTCATCAGAAATATTACACCATAGATCATTTTCTTTTAGATTCTAGGAATTAGATAGCCTCTTATAAACTACAATGCACTTGGTAAACTTTTTTCACATGATCGGTGATGTTAGCGCGACACACCCTCTGGTACCATGGGGATGGGGAGAGACTAGACCTCGTGACCTCTTTGTTTGCAACAAGATGCTTTAGCCAATTGAGTTAGACCCCCCGACCCCACACCATAGATCATTGAAAATGAGATTATTTTCTATTTTCCTATGCAATTCTATCCAACTATCTTTTTCAGTTAATGTTTTTCGATCATTGATATAAGAGACTCCATTGTGATTTGGAAACAAAAATACACACATCTTGTACAAATTGCAAAATCAAAATTACTTAATTTTTCTTACTTAAATGTGAATTTAGAAAACAAGATAAAAATCTCGTGACAAGAAATAAATAACAGAAAATAAATTTCACCTTAATATTTTCCTTGTCTTCTTAAGCAATTTCTATATAAGACACTCTTTGGACAATTAAGAGAGAAGACAAACCCTTTTTTCAACTGAAAATTTTCTCTTTTATAACAGACAGGCATTGTTTTCTTGCATGGTATTTGAAATTTATGAATTGAGAAGCTGACTGGGAAATACATGTAAAGCCTGTGTGCTCTGATACCACTGCTAGGCCAGAATGAATAACCAAAAAAACAGTAAATTTGTATTCAATCTGAACAAACAGAATACATTAAAAAGCAGAGACAAAGTAGTTAAACTGTTGGATCAAACTTTTCAAACAGGAAAGTAGCCTAAAATAAAACTGTCAAAACAGAATAAGAAAAACTCGATGATTGGCCTGGCATAAAGAAAAGAAGAATTTTGTCAGATGTAGCTGCAACTGACCTGGTAGTCATGTATGCAAAATGTGGAAGCATGGATAAGGCACGTTAACTCGTTTGACAGAATGCCTCCAAGAAATGTGCTCTCATAGAATGCGCTGATTGCAGAATATTCACAAAATGGATTGGCTGCAAAGGCTTTAGAAACTTTTAAGCAAATGCAGTTGGCAAGCGTAAATCAAGACTTTACAACTTTTGCCAGCATCCTCGCAGCCTGTGCCGAATGGGAGCTTTGGAACAGGGTATGGACATCCATCAAAGCATAGAGGATACAGGAAATTTGTCAGATGTAGTTACAACCGCTATGGTAGATATGTATGCAAAATGTGGAAACATACACAAGGCACGCGAACTGTTTGACAATGTACCTCAAAAGAAATTTGGTCTCACAGAATGCCATGATTGCAGGATATGAACAAAACAGATTTATTGACAAAGATTTAAAAACTTTTAAGCAAATGAAATTGGTAGTTGTATAGCCAGCATTCTCCCCGCCTGTGTCAAAATGGGAGCTCTGGAATACAACATGGGCATCCATGAAAGTATTATGGGAGGGTATTTTTGTCAAATATTATAGTTGGAACTGTTTAACAAAATATCTCAAAGAAATGTGGTCTCATGGAGTGAGATGTTTGCAGGATATGCACAATTTAATTTTTACAAGGATGCTCTCAAAATGTTTGGTTTAATGAAGCATTCTGGAACATATCCTAACATTATAAGTTTTGCATGTGTTCTATGTGCATGCAACCATTCAGGTTTAGTGGATGAGGATTGTACACTTCGATCACATGAGTAATCTTTATTGCATTACACTTAAAATTGATTATTTTATGCATGATTGAACTTCTTCCCTGTGTCAAGTATCTTAAGGACATCTTAAACTTTATCATTAAGATGCCAATTAAACCTCTAGTAATTGTGTGGATGTGTTTTCTTGGTGCTTGCAGATCACATATGGATATAGATTCAAGAGTATTTCTTTTGCAATTGATTTTAGTATTTTATTTTTAATTTTGTAGGGTTCTCTCTACTCCCAACACCCTCTCCCTTTCTCCTCCATCTTCAAGCTTAGTAACTCATCTATGAGTTGCTCTTATCCTTCTTCTATCATCTTTTCGCTTCTTCTTCCTCATGGTTGAAGTTAAACCTATGAAACCACAATGATAAACAAGTATTGCCTATTGATACACTACAAAAGACTAACTTTTGAACTTTAGCTTTTTTACTGCTTGCATCAATAGAGCAGTTGCATGACACCTCGATAAATTTCCAAGGCTTGTGTTTGAATGGATAACTAGCCTATAATCTCTTTGCATAGAATAGAAGAAATAAAACATTGTATAAGCTCCCTATAGGGTAATAATGTGTGTGATTTCTAAGTGGAAGAATTTAAGGATAGTCCCATTTACTTTTTGGAAATACTTCTAAAACACGCTCCTAATTCTACATTCATAGAGAATGTATATTATCCATTCTATAGAGGATCCACATCCTTAACTAGATAGAAAATATAGTAATAAATGGAATATAGACTCTATAGATGACTACAAAGTGAAAGATGGATATATTATCAAAGAAAATTTAAAATCTAAATCATTGTTAGATTGGACAATTTATCACATTTGTTGCAAGAGTTGCAACCAAAATGCCATTCCTTTACATTGTTAGCAACACTTGACAAGATTCGAACATATGATAATCTCACAAAGAGAGGTATACATGGACCATCAAGATGTGCTTCCAACAAAAAATAGAAGCATCATGTTCTCCACCATTATGAATATGCCACATAAATTTACAATCACTTTTTAGAAAGATGGGAATGATATGTGCCATTTATATAGCCTTACTCGAGCAAATTTATGTAAGTAGCCATTGGATTTGCATAGTCTAAGACTACTTTGGAATATTGTTTCCTTGTGTATACTCTCAAGTCTATGACTAGAAAGAATCCAATAAGCCTTTAAGGATGACCCTTTAGCATGTCAATGAAGATGGAATATGATCAAGTGTAGTTATCGAGGAATACTTTGAATCAATGTTAAAATTTGGAAAGACAAGATTGTTCGTCCATAATAAAAAGTGCTAAAACAAAGGTGGATGGAGGTTCTACTTGTCAATTAAAGGATTAGGAGACAAGAGAAATTCCAATAAAAAAAGTAAGATGAAAGCCCTCAATGATTTATCTTTTCAAACTTAATTGTGGTGGGTCCTTAAGAGGTAACTTGGGTCTAGCCTTGGGACACAAACTTGGGAACACTTAGTAATAAAAAGGTAAAATATGCATCACTAATTTGTGGCCTAAAATATGCTAAATCCAAATAAGTGCAAAAAATCAGCATATTAAAAGATTCATTAATGATAATAAATGATTTTTACAATAGAAAACGTAAAATTGATGATTAAAAATCCTCTTAGAACGAGTATTACAAGCTAGTAATCTTTTTGAACAAATCAGCTTCTCACATTGCTCTATAAAAACTAATAATATTGTAAACATTTTGAAACCATAAAATTAATTAAATTATCACTCCTATAACAATAGGACACATCGTCAAATTCATGAACATGATTGAAAAAAATATTATTCAAACCTTCCTAAAGTACAGTATGTTGTCTACTCCCACCAATATCCCAACTTTACATTCATTGGATCACATTGCCCTCATCCCCAATAGTGGGTTCATTGTTTGGATTCTTGAAACACCTGCCATAATAACAGAGGTAGTGTAGGGGAGACCACCCATCGTCCCCTGCCGCTGCTCAAAAAACATCTAGAAAGTGGCCTTCGACACGGACCCTTCTTGCCTCAATATTTCAGCTTGCCTTTGATAAAGTGGTCTTGGCATGGATTCTGCTTGCCTCGATATTTTTGTTTTTATGTCCAGTTTGCAAATGACTTTGATATTGCCACGGATTTGATTGAGAGCAGCTACTGTGGAAGGTAAAAGACTTGTTTTCCTCTCCCCCGCTCCCCTCGTGAACATTATTTCTGCATGTTTTAAATTTTGATTTGCGCGGGAGGAAACAGATTACAAACAACCATTACTTAACCTTACAACTGACCGTAGATTGCTGAAAGAACCACTGTGACATTGACGAAACCGAAATGGATAAACGGGAAAAGCAGGACTAAGAGGACCCCACATGAACCACCCAAGTAATCAAAAACTTAAGGTGTGCTCTTTAAGTCTACCTGTATATAGAGAAATTGTCATTTTGAGATGTCTACAGAGAAACACAAATGTACATAAGCGTACAGATTAGTGTGGACGAAATAAAGCGAAAATCTAGACACACGGATTACGTTATGTTTTTAAATTATTTTAAAGTGAACAACACCTGTGTTGTGGGCACACCGTGTTCATAATCCATGGTCTCTTGTAGAAAGTGGGCCTACAATCCTCATGATCTTGTGTGATGGTGTCCCCTCATGATCGTGATGGTCACATAGGATTCCTCCCACACGGTTTTCCAGGAAAACCATTTTAAGCATTGCGTACTGTGGTGTAGTTGGCTGGTTGCACAGCTCTCCTCCGCGTTTCTTCCAGGAAACACAATTTTGTCAGCCGGTCAATATACCAGTTTGGTCACTTCTTATCTTTAAATCATTACTCCATCCTCTTACAAATATTCAGCACTTCACCTCCTCAAAAAGACCACTTCCATTCCATTTTATTTTTTTATTGTTTCTTCCTGTCAAAGTGCAAATCCAGCTCCATGGCATCTACTTGTACCTCTACTTCTAATACTGGATGTCAACCAGAGAATGAGCCTACAAATGCATCTGAAGAAATTGTTTCATCTCGATCTACTTCTGCTACACCCTCAGTGGGAACCCTGTTTTCATCTTGTTTTAACTGGTGTTCTTTCTTACTTTCTCTCTGTTCAACTCAATCCCATTCTGCGCCATTTACATCTACCTCTAGTACTCGAGTTAGAAATGATTGTCAAGGGATCTCACTATCTCCATCCGCTACACATGCTTTTGAACAAGTTACACCATCTCCTTCTACTTCTGGTAGATCACGAATGCCGGAGAGAAAGCTACCCTATGATATATTTATTAATCATCGTGGCCCTGATGCAAAAAAAACACTCGCCACCGATCTCTATAATACCCTCAATGACATGGGATTGAGGGCTTTTCTTGATTCCCAAGAGCTTGAATTGGGGGATTTCTTGCCTATAGAAATAGAAGAAGTAATGCGCAGGGCTTCGCTTCATATAGCTATACTTTCTCTGAGGTATGCACAATCTCCATGGTGCTTGGCAGAGCTTTCATTTATGCTTAAAACATGCACTCCAATTGTTCCTATTTTCTACAATGTTCAACCTGATGACGTCCGATATGCAAAAGGAGTATATGGTCATGCATTTTTAGAGCACGAAAAAAAGGGTAGGTACAGCTCAGAAAAGATTCAAGAATGGAAGAACGCGCTCAACAATGTTTCATATAATGTCGGTGGCATTATTCATAATGAAAAGTGAGTACCAAATATGTTATCTCCAGCAATTACCCTTTTTCTCATCATATTCTGCATCTGGTATATTTTTGCTATTTCTTTAACTTTCAGTGCACGTTATGTTAAGCAATGTTTGTTCCGTTTCGTGGTGTTGTTTTATATGTTTAGTGACGAGGGGAGCCTGCTCAAGAGTATCATTAGTCGTGTTTTGAAAATAATAAAAAATGTACCATTTGTGATTGCCAAACATCCAATTGGTCTGGATGAAGCTATCATAGATTTTGAAAGGACAACACTTCAATCTGGAGAAAGCTCTCACAAAGTCCAAATTGTGGGAATTTGGGGCATGGGGGGTTCTGGCAAAACCACTCTTGCCAAACAGTTATATAACAATAGATACACAACTATGGAAAAGTCTAGTTTTCTCTTTGATGTTGGAGATGCTGCTTCAAAAAGTGTATTGCATAATAAACAGAAAAAGTTCTTACAGGACCTTGGTCTACAAGGTATATCAGTTGACAATATATAAGAAGGGAAGGGAATTCTTGCCAACCGTTTGAGATCTGTTCGAGTGCTGATCGTTCTGGATGATGTAGATAATGAAGATCAATTAGATGCTCTAGTGCCTAATAAGGACAGTCTCGGATGGGGTAGTTTGATTGTAGTTACTACAAGAGAACTTGAAGTCCTTCAACATTGGGGCATCTCATCTATTTATAAAATGAAATTATTAGATCGACTTCATGCCAAACAACTATTTTGTTGGCATGCTTTCTTGAAACCTACTCCACTCTCAGAGTTTGAAGATTTGGTTGAAAGCTTTCTAAATGTTTGCAATGGATTACCATTGTCTCTAAGGATTTTGGGAGCACAATTATATGATAAATCTAGCAGAGATTATTGGAAGAGTCAATTGCACAAGATCTCTAGGATACTACACAAAGATATCAAGGATAGACTAAAAATAAGTTATGATGCCCTAGATGATGAAGAGAAGCAGATATTCTTCGATGCTGCATGTTTCTTCATTGGAGAGAAGAAAAGTTTAGCCATTGCAGTTTGGGATGGATTAGGGTGGAGTGGTCTGCATAGTTTTGAAAGACTTTTGAATAAGTGTTTCATTGAACTTGATGATAGTGACTGCATACGAATGCATGATCATTTAAGAGATTTGGGAAGAGAAATTGCAAATCATCAGTCACCTTACCGTCTCTGGTCTACCCATCAGATTATTAATGTTGATAATGAAACACAGGTAAAATTATATTTTTTGGTTGTCTCTGTAAACAATGTTGTGGCAACCTTCTTTGATTCTTGTCTCCTGTAAGTTTAATGTTTCAATAATTTATTGATTCATTTCTTTTTCTATTTAAAAGAGAATTGACGTTCGAGGAATAATGGCCACAACAACTGGATGCACAAGCGAGGATGAGGAGTTTTCTCTATGCACCCAGGACAGGGAGATCATAGTTAACACAAACAGAGGATCTTGTACTCTCACACCCTCTTTGCTTGGATTGAAATTTTTTCATGTTAGAGGAAATTATTTTAATCAAGTAATTGCTGATATATCTAAAGATCTGGTATGGCTTCGCTGGTTTGACATTGGGCATAACAGTCTGGGTTCACTAGGTCCATCGAAAAAATTGAGGGTTTTAGAACTCTACGAAAAAGAGTTTTCTAAGCATTTCTTAGAAGAACTGTGGGAGACTGACAGTGATGTAAGTATCTTCTTTTAAACTGCTTAAAGCTTTATATCAATATTTATGTATGTAAATGTATGTTTTCCATCTATCTCACGGATAATTTGCTGCAGGCTCCTGTGCAGTTAAGAGAGTTGGTTATTTCTGAATGCTATGGTTTCCAAAGGTTTCCAAAGTCAATAGGATGTCTCAGGGATTTGAAGAAACTAGTTGTGAGTAACACTTTTTGGAACAGGATGACAAGCCTACCAAAAGAATTTTGCCTTCTCCAATCATTGGAGCACCTGGAGTTATCTGGGTGTCAAGAGCTATCATCATTACCCTGCAGTTTTGGCCATTTGACAAACCTGAGGCATCTTGATTTGTCCAATTGTGAGGAATTGAAGAGGCTGCCAGTCTCTTTTAAGGAGCTCACACTCTTACAACACCTCAACTTACAGGGATGTTCTAAACTCACCTTAGAGTCGGACATTCTAGACAACATGATGAAGCTTGAGCATTTAAACCTTTCCAAATGCGAGCGATTGGAAGAGTTACCTCGTCACATCACAAATCAGGTGCCCTTGAGAAAACTCTATTTAGATGGTATCCGCTGGTTAAGGGAGCTACCAATGAACATCAGTCAGCTGAGCAATTTGCGAGTGATGTTCATGGGGAGTGAGTTGCTCACAAGTTTGCCCACATCTCTTGGAGATTTGTCATCCTTGACTACTCTTACGATTGACAAATGTCCCAAGCTACAATGTATACCAGACTCTCTAGGACAGCTTAATCTCTTGCAGTATTTAGTAATATCGAATTCAGGATTGCAGTCTTTACCAAAATCAGTTAGGCAGCTGAATAATCTCCAGACACTCTCAATATTATTAGGGTGCCCAATCAGCCAATTGGATCTCAGGGCGTGGTCGTTTGCTTCTTCTCTCTGCAGCCTTAAGCAAATAATTTTGTCACGAACAGAAGTGTCCAATATTTCCATCCCTCAGGACTGTTGTCCCGGCCTTGAGACTCTGTCCCTCGACCTTAATAAACGTCTAACGGAGATAGAAATTCTACCAAGTACAGTGAAGAATATAAGATTGACAGGGTGTAAAATGGTGAGGAGCATATGGGGTATTGATGGTTTGGTAAACATTCAAAGCCTGCAGATACAAGCGTGCCCCAAGTTAGATGCGCTTCCCAGCTTTGCGCAATTTTCTTCTCTCCGAAACTTTGAACTGCAAGGCTGCTAAAGAGTTAAGAAAATACATGGCTTGGAACATTGCAGAGCGTTGGAGGAGCTGAGAGCAGAAACGAGGTGGAAGGAAGCAGGCATAGAAAGTTTGGAGCGCTTGGAAAGATTGAGGATTGTGAATCTCACAGCAATCAGCAGATCAGCTGTTGAAGGTTGCATTCAAAGCATGCAGGTAATAATAGTTTATAGGCATTTAGAATTCTAATTATTTTCAATTGATTGTGCATTGACTGAACGCTGTGCACGGAGTTTACAGAATTGGCCAGACGAAATTATAATATGCACGCGGGCAGTCCCGGACTCGGGGTCATTTGCAAACTTTGTCTTTAAATATCTCTATGTCATTGGCTCCAATAATAACCAGAATATGAGTTCCAATGCCCATGGAACTCTGGTATGTTTTGTTGTGAATTGTCATTCTCCCAAAACGAATTTGGGGTTATTCGGTGATAATGCAAAAATATCTTCAACGGAGTTGGAGAAGGGTAAATGGGCATGCATAAGTCTGTTCTCACAAGGTTCTGGGTGGCACACAACAAAGGAGTATAGAGTAGACGCATCAGGAGGTTCCTGTTGGGAAGGAGGATTCTCAATCCCCATAAGGAGTAAAACTACAAAAATCCCGCTGAGCTCAATAATCTCACAAAGCCCAAGAATGATAAGCACAATCCCTTCATATGAGGTCGAAATACCATATGTTGTGAGGGGACAAATGGGGAGTCTAATGGAGGCTTTCAAATGCTTATGGCAGACTGTACTAAATTAATATTGTTTTATTGGGTATGAAATGAAAAATAATCTCTCTTGTTCATGTGTATCCATGGTACAAATAGGAAATTATTGTGGAACAATTTTCTATATTGAATTTTGAGAGGAGAATATGTAAATCTTTTAAAAACTGATTTTAACTTGTTTCAGAAATAATACTTAAAAACATATATAAAACTAAAATAAGCAATACTACAATATAACGATTTAAATGAGAAAATTCTTTTAGTAGAAAATTTCCACACTTCAAAGTAGTTTAATTTATTAAGTGTATAATTTCAATAATAAGAATATATTTGAAGAGCAAATCTTCTTAAGAGCATTCACCAACATATAATATGAAAAAAATCTAACAGATTTCTAACAGAACTTTAATACTTACAAATTCAACATAAAAAAATATCATCCCACAACCTCAATATGTAGATACAAGATACCACAAATAATTTTGTAAACCAAATATTAACACTATAGAAAAACATAAATATATTTTGATTTGTCCAATTGCATAATCCCTTCATATGAATTTGAAGGAGCACTTGCACTTGTGATGGGAGAAGCGAACAATCTTGTTGAATCTTTCACATGTTTATGGGAGCTTGTATCAAATTAATATTGTTTTATTGGTAATGCACATGAATTAAAAAATATTAGCACAAAAGAAATATTTTGTTTGTGTTCTTATATTGTGGTTCATGTTTGTTTTAATGTAAAGAAAGATACTTCAAAAATTGTGTTTTGTTTTGTGTAAATAGTATTTATATAATTATATTTAAGTTTTCTATTGTAATATTATACTTAATATTATTTTTTAAGTTAAAAATTAAACTTATTTTTTTACTTTTTATTAGATTACTTTTTATAAATATTAATATCTTTTAAATTAAATAAATGTTACATATTCTATATTGATGTTTTAATATGTGAAATGAATATTTATAAATGAGATGTTAATTATTTAAACTTTTATTAAAAATAAATAAATTGATTTATAACTCTTTTATTTTCTTGTATCAATTTGAACTATGTGTGTATGTGAAATATTTATATTAATATTGTAGCATTGTGTAATAAATCTATATAATTCTAAAGTATTGATAATTAAAAGTTTTTATTTTAATATATAAGTATTATGTTGATAATTTTAACTTTTCCACATCAACTTAAATGATTTAACAAGGAAAAGGGTATCTTAATTGCATGGAATCTTAATATTTCATTATTGACATTGTTTATCATGTTTCATTGGTCTTATGATGGTTGTAAGAAGTCATTGAATAGTATGTTACTACGTGGACTACAATTAGCATCTTTAATGAACTATTATTACTAGAGGTTTGTAAGATTAATTCTAAAATGTAGGAAAGTGAAACCCCAAGACTTTACCCTAGGATTTCAATGGGGTGCTTTTCCTAACATTTCATTTAGAGGGATTGAGGTAGCGAGGGTTTGATGGATATGGACAAGATATATGATTGAATTACAACTTGATAGGTGAGTCAACCTACCCTTGACCAAACCTGAAATGAACTCAAGAATGAAATTAAATGAATCAACTAGCCTAATGATGAAAATGACATTTTGATGTAAAAACATCCGAGCCAGAAAGTCACAGAGAAATTTAGACTTCAAAAATATATTGAGCAAAGTATTGTGCACTTATGATATGAATTTAGAGTTGATTTCTAAGGACCAAGTCATAGGGCAACTATGTCCTAGTTGAGCAATCTGCAAACTAATTTCACAATCCTCTAGTGTTGGATTAGAGCCTCTTTTTTTTCACTTGTCACACTATTGAATCACTATTAGATATTGTTGTAACTAAGTTTCCATTTGTTGTCAAGGTGTAGGGTTTGATTGCAACATTGAATAATTGACCTTCAAACTTCTCCTAATTTTCTTTAGATATGAAACCTACAAATTCAAAAAGAGAGGAAAAGTTATGCCATAGAGGGGACAACCTTAGTTAAACACCATGTTAGTGTTTCCACTTCGACAATGACAATGTCAATGAAAAGGAGCCTATCATTTTGAGGGATAAGGCTAAATGATAAAAAAGAATGATGAATCAACAATGTACTACAACTTACCACCCTTCAATGACTTCCTTGAAGGACTAAAGTCATGCACATCTCCTCAAGGCTTGATTGTTGCTTTCTTGATTTGCTTGAAGACCTACAAGGTTTAGATCTCACAAACAATATGAAAACATAAACATGAACAAAATCACATAAAATTTGACATGATGTTTTGATGTCGAATTTCTACAATAAATCTCTTAAAATGTATTTGTTGACTTGCTTGATACTGCTCTTGATAATAATCTCTCCAATAATTTTTCATCTAGTTTTTAAATGTTAAAATGACTAGGTATTTATATGTCATCATTCTATTTTTTGGAAAATTAAATCACAATAGCCAACATTGGACATTTAAAATTCAAATAATAAAATGATGACTCCAACATATTCAATTTTGGAAGCAAAATAGGGGGACTAAATCGCCCTAGGTGATTGTGTCCAAGCCTTATTTTGCAAAGTACAAAGTGTCAAGAGTAAAATATTTAATGAATGCATTAAACTTCTACTTGCAATTTATCAAAAAATGATAAAATAGGCCACAAAATGCATATTTGAGGAAATTAGGTGTTCAATTAGGTCCATGCACTTAACTTGGGAGAGCAAAATCTATTATGAAATTTTCAAGGGTGACAATTTATGATGCTACATTGAGCCCACACTTTAGTGAAAGAATGAACTTACACTAAGGATCACACTAATGTAGAAAAATATGTTAAGAGGGGTCAAATTGTCTGAATGTCAAAGAGATGGGATGACTATGGATCTAGGGGGTGCACAAGCCCCCAAGAATCAAGGTCCTATATGGAAAGACAACATAAGCACTAAGGAACACACATGTATGAAATGCAACAAGACCACACAAAAAATACATGGAAAAAATACAAAGCATACATGATGAAGCACATGATATAACATAACATAAATGTGATAACACAATAAACACAAAAATGATGCAAACACAATGCAAACATGAAGAATGGACACAAAAGACACACACCAAAAAACAAGGTTAGTACTAAATGGATTCAAGTTAGTAAAGTAAAGCGAACTCAATACTAAAGTTGTCTCAAATACCAAATGTCATCCATCAAATAAATGTTAGATAAGGAATGCTCTCATGAGGACTAGCAAGTTGTGTTATGCCAAATCAGCTATGAGCTACATGGATCTATTGGCTAGAAATTTGTGTTATGATAGGTTTCCATGCAATATGATGGGTTCCACAAGGTCTAGCAAGTTGTATTATGCTAAGACACTCATGAAACACATGGATCTATTGTCAAGCAAGTTGTGTTATGCTCAGTGGCCCCATGTTAAAAAGGGATGTCCATGAACCAAAAAGTTGCATTATGTTGAATGCATAGACCATTTTTCCATTTTTTTGTCTAAGGGGAAAAAAAATCCCCACCTAAGAAGGTGCGTAAATGAAAAAATCACCTAAGAAGATGCATAAAATAACCTAAGAAGGTGCATAAAAAATAAAATCACCTAAGAAGGTGCATAAATTCGCATAAGAAGGTGCATATTAAACAATAAAATCACCTAAGAAGGCACATAAACTCAGCTAAGAAGGTGCATAAATGATAAAATTGCATAAGAAGGTGGATAAAATCACCTAAGAAGGTGCATAAACTTACCTAAGAAGGTGCATAAATGTCTAAAATGAAAAACAAGACAAATCCAAACCTTTAGGTGTGTTATAAATAACACCACCACAAAAGGTGTTTTCTAAAATGATAAAGGGGCATTGCTCAATACATGAAAGATTACACCTTAGGGAATACCATGCTTGACATGATCACCACCAAGAGAGGACAAGTCATGGAATAAAAGACCACACTTTAGGGAATACAAGTCATAGTATTACCACCAAAGGGAACATCATATGCCAAGAAAAGCCACACTTCTATCAGACACTAAGCCTAATACCACCACAAAAGAGACACTAAGATAGATCGAGAAGGCCACACTTGAATAGGTCACACTTTCTAGGAGATGTATGTTATCATCACTAAAAGAGACCATTTCTTATGCAAAAAATGAGTGAGGGACTATATGTCCCCCTTAAAATGTTAGTGTGCATGCTACACCAATGTTTTAAGGAGATAGAAAGTGATCCCTTTCTAAAAGGAATGCACCTAACACAAGGCTACCTAACCCCTTGCCCCCTAGGTGTAGAGACAAGGATGAGCCTAAAAATGGATGATTATATGTTGCTACTTGCAAGATGAAATATGATTGCATAAATCCTAGCTTATGTAGCTGAACGAGATGTACTTAGTGTGTCATGAGTAGTAAATAAGATTTAATTAGTATAATATTTTATGTATCTTTTCATGCATTGTAGTATTATTTAGTAGTTTGGGAATTAGTTCTTGATAAAATAATTAGTGTTATGAAGAGACGCAACGGTTGGTCTTTAAACCACCATTGGCACACTATTTATATTCAAAGTCTTATAATTATTGGACACTATTGTTGTGATTGTTCATATTATACTTATACTGGCATATGCTCTATAAATAAAGACAAATGTGATGATTTTATGTATTATATTATAGTACAGTGTTATATTTTGTAATTTATTCTCGTTTACTCCTTGTGTATGTTGGAATTCATTCTATGAGTAAATAGCTTATAACCCCATGCATGGTAGTGAGTATTGTGTGATACTGCAACTACCATATGGAAAGGAGGAAAGTGCATATACGTTAGTCTATCATTCACTCAATTCTACCAAGTTCGTCCAACTTCTTTTTCAAGGAACAACATCATCAGTAATGTGTCCAAATATTCTATGATACACATAGTAGGATGTGTTTTTATTCTTCCATTTAGTGTCTCTTCATTCATAAGCAGGATATAGTGTGATGAATCCTAATTTTGAAAATGTAGCCAAAGTGTGCACTTAGTCTCAGATAAAGTATATATGTGGAGCAGGTATCAAACCTTTTCTAATAAGACCATGATGGGTGATCTCACAAAGCTGGTTTACAATTTCTAGGAGATTCTAATTTTTGCTGAAATCACATATTTTTAGAAAATATAATGGTATAAGCCTTAAAAAGTTCCATTTTAAGGATTCCAATTGAAGAGGGTTTGATCAAACCACCTTATATCAAACCCCCTTGGATAGAACCCCACTAGTTTTAAACCATACCTACAACGAAGTCTCCTTTACACCTATCAAAATGTAGATAAAAAAATCACTTTTGATTTACCTTTTGGGGGATCAAATGAATTCATTTAAAATTTATTTCAAATGATCTTGGTATTCCTCAAAAAAAGCTATCCAATGAATATAATTTTAATTTTTTTTGGTTTTATTATGTATTTGTTATTTTAGTTTTATTAAACATAGGTTTTTCACCAAAAATCAAGCTCTTTGTTCTACACATGTGGAAAAATAGTAGATTATCAAAAAAATAAAATTAAAAATATGTTCGGGCTGGGTATTGATGTCCTTGATCCATTAAAAAAAAAAAATTGAATTTCGATACATACAATTTTTTTTATGTTGTATACAGTTCGCCTATGTCTGAATTATAATTAGTTTGACTTTGATACTTGATTAAGGAAAAAATATTTAATAAAACAATATGAAACCAAATGAAAGTGCTAGATATCATAGTTACAAATCAAAATTTGAAAAAATTAGAATTTTATCCTTCATACAAAAAAAATTATGTTGTATACAGTGAGCATCACTTCTTAAAAATGTTGTTTTAAAAAAACAGATAGTTTTCAAAGGAGATGGAAAAAGAAGTGCAATCTGATTCCAAAAATTTTGAAAAAAATATATTTAGAATCTATAGACAAAACTTCACAAATCACTAGTTTACATCATTTTCAAATTCCTCACGGTTTAGCCACTATAGGAGCCCAAAAGTGAAGATTTAGTTTAAAAAAATTGGTTTAGTGTCCAGCTTGCCCAAAAATTGTAAACTAGTATTGTGAGATCACCCTGATTCATGTATTGTTTGGATGATGGAGACAATATTTGATTTAAAGGAGGAGGACCTTGGTAACCTATTCCTTTTTAATCCTTAGATGGTGTTTGTTCCAACAAGGAATGGATTTCATGTTCATCTTTGTGCCACATCCTTGCTTTTTCAAGATCATGAAGCCTTGTCCATAGCATTGTTTTGAGCTAATGAGTGTGTTTGTATCTTTTTTCTCATATGAGGCAGGATTATTGGGAGGTATGTTTTCCTTGTGATTGTTATCAATAGGTATTTTCATATACATTGGTTGAGGTATGAATTGCAAGTCACTTTCCCTATGTGAAGTGGAAGACATTTCAAGTGGTGGGATGGTGGATAGTGTTGGTTGTTGATATGAGTGATTAGGCCATTTCGTTGAAGGGTAAAGGATGACATTATTCTCAATATTTGGAAAAGTATTGTTTATGAATTCATCCATGATTTCCTCTTCTTTCCTCAAGATGTCTTCATTAAGAAGATATACATTGGGAGATGAAGGAATATGAATTTCATCATTTGAATTAGGTCATTACGAAACACACAACATGAAACATCAACCAAATATTTCAAGGAAGTTAAAATTTTACCAAAATACTTAAGCCATTAACCCAATAATATGCTTGTAGTGAGGTTCAAACTGTTATACAAAATTTAACTAAAAAATTGAAATTAGATTTGGATAGAGGATCTTGGGAGAGTTCTATCACATAAATCTCAGTGCAAACAACTTGGACTAGGTCGCCTAGGGCGACTATGTCTGGCTGAGCCTTTTTCAAAATTCAAATTTTTACTATGTATAATACTATTTAAGGATCCCAGGTTCATGTACATATAGGTTTGACATTGAATATTTTCCAAAATTTACCCAATTTAAGATTGTGTAATGCAAAATGTAAGTGTGTAACAATTTGCAAAATGTTCAAGCAATAAAAGACAATTGTAAATGTAATTTCCAAATCTAAGATGAAACAATTTACTTTAAGATGCCAAAATCTGAAAATGATGATGTTGATTTTTTTTTTTGAAATAAAACAATGCAAATTTTCACTTTTTTGAGCTATATGCAAGATGCCTAAATGAATGCAATGAGCACTTTCAAATTTAATTTCAAATTTAAATGACCTAATGTAGATTTTTAAGTGTAATTGGAATGTAAATCCAACTTATAATGACTAGAATTGATCCTATTGCAACCTATGATGCAATATGATATATAAGTTTTTAAATTTTTATGCCTTTTATGATGCAAAATTGAATGCTTAAATGAAAAATGCAACACAATGCAATGCTAAACCTAGATCTATGATGAATTGCTTCAGATTTTAGAAGGTTTATAATGTAAACAAGTTGGGTTCACCAAAATGAAATGTAGGAAAAGTGAAACACTAGGACTTTACCCTAGGATTTCAACGGGGTTCTTTTCCTAAAATTTCATTTAGAGGGGTTGAGGTAGCAAGAGTTTGATGGATTTGGACAAGCTATATGACTAACTTACAACTTGATAGGTGAGTCAACCTACCCTTGAAAAAATCTAAAATGAACTCAAGGATGAAATGCAATGAGTCAACTAGCCTAATGATGCAAATGACTATTCTAATATAAAACAATAGATCTAAAAAGTCACAAAGAAATCCAGACTTTAGAAATAGAGTTAAGCAGGGTACTGTGCACCTGTGATATGAAGCTGGAGCTAATTTTTTAGGACCATCATGTAGGGTAACTATGTCCTAGTTGAGTAACCTGCAAACTAATTTCACAGTCCTCTGGTGGTGGATCAAAGCCTCTCTTTTTGCACTTGTTGCACTATTGAATCACCATGAGATATTTTTATAACCAAGTCTCTATTTGTTGTCAAGGTGTAGGGTTTGATTGCAACAATGAATAATTGACCTTCAAACTTCTCCTAATTTTCAATTCAGATTTGAAACCTACAAATTCAAAGAGAGAGGAAAAGTTGTGCCATATAGGGGCTTGCCTTAGTTAAAGCCCATGTTAGTGTTTCCACTTTGACAATGGCAATGTCAATGAAAGGGAGCCTATCCTTTTGAGGGATAAGGATAAATGATAAAAAAGAATGATGAATCAATAATATACTACAACTTACCACCCTTCAATGAATTCCTTGAGGGACTAAAGTCATGCACATCTCCTCAAGGCTTGATTGTTGCTTTCTTGATTTTCTTGAAGACCTACAAGGTTTAGATCTCATAAACAATATGAAAACATAAACATGACCAAAACCACATACACTTTGACATGATTTTTTGATGTCGAATTGCTACAATAAATCTATTAAAATGTTTATGTTGATTTTCTTGATAATTATCTTGATAATAATCGCTCCAATAATTTTTCACCTAGTTTTTAAATGTTGAAATGACTAGGTATTTATATGCAATCATTCTAATTTCTCAAAAATTAAATCTTGATAGCTGACATTAGACATTTAAAATTTAAATAATAAAATGTTGACCTCGCATATTCAATTTTGGAGGAAAAATACGGGGACTAAGTCACCCTAGGTGACTTTTTCCTAGCCCTATTTTACAAAATACAAAGTGTCGAGAGGAAAATATTAAATGAATGCATTAGTTTTCTACTTCCAATTTTTCAAAAAATGATAAAATGGGCCACACAATGCATAATTTAGGAAATTAGGTGTTCAATTAGGTCCGTGCACTTAAGGGGGAGAAAACTCTAGTGTGAAATTACCAAGGGTGAAAATTTACGATGCTACAAATTATTCCACCTACATGGAGCACTTGAGAGATACTCAAAGCCTTCTCAGTCTTTAGATTGTAGATCCCTTGTGAAGAATGACAAGTCATGAATGTAATGTAACCTATTGGAAGAATCAATAAACTTGGGTGTGCTTAGGAGGATGGGTTATTCTCCTATGAGGGTTTTGAAAAGGTATATTTGTAAATTATACATTACATTTCTCTTCTATTCTTTCTTCATCATCTGTGTTATTACTCTAGTATGAAATCTTACTAGAAACATAATTTACTTGCATTATTTTCCTTATTAGTTTGAGTATGAAATTGTCATAGTTTCCTTTCATTTGATTTCAAAATATTAACATATTATTAGATCTAGGGAGAAGTAGGTATTTTTTGTATTAATATATATTTTAGTTATAAATTTGTAGTATGATCTTCTCTAGGAATAGATATGGAAGATTTTATATAGAGCAGAGGTTAAAATTTTTAATAAAGCCAAATTTGAGCTTTGGAAGCTCAAGTTGGAGGATCTTATGGTGGAAAAATATTTCTAAGTTATATTTTATAGTTAGAAACCTTTTGTCGCGTAAAACTGTACTCTAGTGAACATGGAGTTTGGTGTTCTAATGATGCTATTGAAATGACCTCAACGTGTGGAACCTTTGTAAATTGAGATCAAGTCTTCAAAGAAGGCTGAATTCCTCTTTTGATCCAAGTGCAATGTATTTGTCCAACCGAGCACATGAAATCCTATGAATACCCTACTCTAACAACTTATAGAGGAAAAGGGTTAGAATAAATGCATGAAAGAGAAATGGGAGGTGGTACACCGAGATAGAAAATGTGTTTCTTTCTTCTTCAAAAGAAAACAATACATCAACAAACTATCTAAAACACCCGATCATACATGAAGGTACTATAAAATTTACTTAAATATACAAGAGATAACTATGGTAATAGCTTAACTTTATTAGCATAAAGCTTAGAAGTAATCTTTGCAATGGCAGAATGCAAAATGTATTGTCTACAAGAGAAAATCCCTAGAAGAGACAGAGGAAGAACCCTTAGAAATGAATAAAATTGTTGCTTTTATAGTTCAAGTATAACTCAGATGACTATAGACCAGACCCTAACCCAAATCTAGGGTTAGCAATCAATAAAAGTATGATCTAAAAGGATTGAGGAGATTATTCCATTGAAATTTGTGCTAAAATGAACTTGGATAACATTGATGTGCATGTCATACCTTTGCAATGAAAGTTGAAAATAGAAATTCTTCCAAAATCCTTCATAAAATTAGTGATTCTAGGTATGGAATGAGTGTGAAGGGATAATAACTAGAAAGAAATGAGCATGGGCACCCATAATCCCACGTATAGTTCTTAGGAGATGCATTAAATTTTTCCCTCAAACCCAAAAAGTTGAATCAAATAGCTAAGAAAGTGGTTTGAGCATTAATGGCACCATTGTGAAAGAACGCGCCATTCCATAGAATGTTGAGGCCTTTGAGCCCAAAAGAACCACTTTCTAAACATTAAATGGGCCTGAGCCATAAAAGAGTGTCTTTGTTAGAGATTGGGCATCAAGCCTACTTCATACCTCCTTCCATTCATTGGCATAGGGTATTAGGTATAAGGATTTGGTATTTCGGCATACTACTTGCTAGCTAGAAGGGAAGGAAGAAAGAGCACCAAAAAAACAAAGTTTGAAATGAAAGCTTTGTCGAGTGTCATGGGTCATGAAGGAGATTTAAGTCTTATCATAAAGATAAGAAAAAATCTAGAAGAAAAGCATGATGACTAAAACTTGAAAGTAGAGATCGGGGATCAGGGGTTAGGAGGAAGGGCTACTTCATTTGAAAGAAGGTAAGAGGAAGTCCCAACGTCTAACACTTGAAATATAAAGATAGCCAAATATTTTGAAGAAATCCATCAGAAATCATGGGATAGAAGGAGGCTTAATGCTTACAAATAGGAATCAAAAGAGGTAAAGGGGAATGAAGAAGCCCAACACCTGATGCCCAAAAAATTGAAACTTAGGTAAATCATGAATTACTTCATTAGGACTTTGGAAATCAGAGGGAAGTTGTTGATGGTGTTTTTATGCACTTTACAACACAGGTAATACATAGGTGCATTACCTCTCTTGAAAGACAATCTTCCACAATCAAATTGCAGAACACTATCCCAAGGTCTCTCGGATGTCAGGTCTTGATAGTGCTTGGAATAGTTCAGTTGTTTATGCGATTTGCTGGAATCACAAGGTGGACTTACGGATGAGTTACAAAGTGGGGAAGTTGGATCTGCAAATGGGGTTCTTAAGATGGGAAAGTTGTTGAGTGTTTGCTGCAGGTTCAAACAGCACTTTGGAACTCCATTTGAACATCAGATTTGGCTTTACAATGTGCAATGAACATTGCCTAAGGTCACTTATTAAAAAAAAAGAAAAAGGGCAGGGAAGAGAAAAGGTTCCCAGATCTAAAACTACGAATGAACAGTGATCATGGGGGCTGCTACAGTAGACAAACTCCCTAAACTGGGTTTTGCTTGGCCAAGAGGATCCTACAGTTACACAAAACCAGTGCAATCTTCTAAGGACTGCAGATTTTCAGTTTCCATACACACATCATGAACATGCAAGTGAACTAAGTTGCAGCAATTAAATAAAGAAGCCCAGGCTAACTTTGCACAGCAACTTGTCATCAACAAGTGCCAAAAGTATGGGTTGAAAGCTCATCAAATACTGTAACAACAATCACCATTACCACTTCCATTCAAAAAACTACAACTAAAACTAACTTGGAAGGTAGAACCATGCACACATAATGAGAAAACTCAAAAGGTAACACCCATAGATCATGCAATGCTACTTTCTATTGCTGCAAAATGTTTTTACAACAGCTCTCCAACACTTACAAATGAGGGGGAGACCCCTATTTATAGTTTTCCAAAGCCCAAATGAATGGCTATGATTGAGTTACATCGTGTGGCCCAGATTCAATTACATTAGGGCTTCACCTACCCCACCATATTCAGTAATTTAAAATACATCCTTGTATTTTCCCTATTCTGTCCTGTAGTGGTTAGTCACTGTAGCAGTTTTGTTTTCTAGCTGATTTCTCTTTTACTATAGCTGAAACTGCCTGAAAGATGCCTTCTTCCTGATGGAATTGTAGCATTATTCATTGGATCAAATGGTTCTATCGACGGACCCATGGTAGGCTTCTTGAAACCGGAAATGAGAGGCCGAAATGCAGTTTTGAAATGGCCGCGAGAGCATGGATCTCCGGGGGCTGAAAGCTCATCAAATACTGTAACAACAATCACCATTACCACTTCCATTTAAAAAACTACAACTAAAACTAACTTGGAAGGTAGAACCATGCACACATAATGAGAAAACTCAAAAGGTAACACCCATAGATCATGCAATGCTATTTTCTATTGCTGCAGAATATTTTTACAACAGCTCTCCAACACTTATAAATGAGGGGGAGACCCCTATTTATAGTTTTCCAAAGCCCAAATGAATGGCTATGATTGAGTTACAATGTGTGGCCTAGATTCAATTACATTAGGGCTTCACCTACCCCACCATATTTAGTAATTTAAAATACATCCTTGTCTTTTCCCTATTCTGTCTTGTAGTGGTCAATCACTATAGCTGAAACTGCCTGAAAGATGCCTTCTTCCTGATGGAATTGTAGCATTATTCATTGGATCAAATGGTTCTATCAACAGACCCATGGTAGGCTTCTTGAAACCGGAAATGAGAGGCCGAAATGTTGTTTTGAAACAGCCGCGAGAGCATGGATCTCCGAATGGTATCTCCCAGCTGCAAATTTGAAATTTGAAAAGCTAGGGTAGGATAAGACCCCATTTTAGCATCTGGGTCAAAGTCCATTTTTGATTTTGAGGTGCGCTAGTACGTTTCAGAAACATGAGCCCGAAATGCCGCTGTAGGAATGTTGTTTTGAAACGGCCACGAGAGCACGGAACTCCGGATGGTACTTCCCGGATGCAAATTTGGAATTTGAAAAGCCAAGGGAGGATAAGACCCCATTTTAGCATTTGGGTCGAAGTCCGTTTTTGATTTTGAGGTGCGCTAGTACGTTCCAGAAACATGAGCCCGGAATGCCGTTGTAGGAATACTGTTTTGAAACGACCGCGAGAGCACGGAACTCCGGATGGTACTTCCTAGATGCAAATTTGGAATTTGAAAAGCTAGGGGAGGATAAGACCCCATTTTAGCATCTGGGTCCAAGTCCGTTTTTTATTTTGAGATGTGCTTGTACGTTCCGGAAACATGAGCTCGGAATGCCGCTATCGGAATGCTATTTTGAAACAGCCACGAGAGCACAGAACTCCGGATGGTACTTCCTGGATGCAAATTTGGAATTTGAAAAGCCAAGGGAGGATAAGACCCCATTTTAGCATCTGGGTTGAAGTCCATTTTTTATTTTGAGATGCGCTTGTACGTTCCGGAAACATGAGGTCGGAATGCCGCTATAGGAATGTTGTTTTGAAACGGCCGCGAGAGCACGAAACTCTGGATGGTACTTCCTAGATGAAAGTTTGGAATTTGAAAATCCAGGGGAGGATAAGACCCCATTTTAGCATCTGGGTCGAAGTCCGTTTTTTATTTTGAGATGCGCTGGTACGTTCCAGAAACACAAGGCCGGAATGCCGCTGTAGGAATGTTGTTTCAGGAACGTTGCTGCAGAAATATAGTTTTGAAATTTTCAAAACTTCCTAAAACTTAACGAAACCTTGTCAGTTCACATAGGCACCACAAAAACATCCAAAATCCATAGGAAATCTATCCCCAAAGTCAAAGAATGAAGGAAAAAGCGAATCGAGCGAGCGGGGGGACGAAGCCCGAAAAAACCCAAGACTTAGCCATTTTTTATTTTAGGGGAAAAATATGGTCAACAAAAAATAAGACTTTGAAGGGCACATTGATCGATTAGGACAATGAAATGAGGGGTACGCAAAACGAGACGAGAGTAAAGAAGCCCATCGGGAGCGAAAAAAGAGGGTCCCTGCCTATGGCGGGGCGTGTGTGCAAAATATGCACAAAAGAAGTCTTGTGTCCTATCGATAATATAAGACACTTGGTAGATGGTGAAGTGTCCAAAAATGTAGCTCTTTTTCACACTTACTTTGGGAATAATTGACATAAAATTAACTTAATAGTGCCTTGGTTTAGTGTTGTACATACTCACATTAATCTAGGGCCCCTTTTAACAAAATGTTCTTAAATTGTACTTTATTTAGGGTGTTGTAAAGTGTTGTAGTACACTTTCACACTTATCTAGGGTTTCATTAATTAATTGAGCCTAATGGGACCCTTTAATTCAAATTTAATCCTTCTTCATGACACCTTCTGAAGGTTCTATCCCGACACCCAATAATGATATGGAATAACATTTAATTTGGAAAATTTAAGGTCCTAAAAAATTATGCTAGGACCCATTTTCCTTTAGTGGTGAATGGGTCCTCTCCATATAGGACCTCCCTTTCTATGCATATTTGAGGTGGGTTTTTTATGTTCTTTCCACCCCCCGAAGCAAGGTCCTAGAAACTTGTGTTATGATCCATTCACCTTTAGTGGTGAATGGGTCCTCCTTGAATAGGACACCCCTTTTTGAATTTAAATTTGGCAAGATTTTAACGATTTTCAATACTAGATTTGGTGTCGGCTTGAACTATTTGAATTTCGGGGTTAATCTCTAGATTTAGTATAAATATGGGGTTAATTCACATAGTTTCTCCTAGCAAGTTTACAAGAGGCGTAAGCATTCAATTTTTCAAGCATTGAAACATTTCAAGAGTATTTCATAGGCATTCAAAGGCATATTATCAATAGATTATTGCAACAATTCAAGATCATTTCATCATGTCAAAGGTAATGCATTCATACATGTTGAGCTAATATAGTTGATGTAGCATTGAAGATCTACTTGCAATATTTGTTACACATCTTATTTAGATCAAGATCTACATTTGTCATGGCCACTATATGATAGTTTGCAAATTTATACTCCAAGACAACTTCCAAGGTATCAACATTGCATGTTTCATGTTTCATGCTTCAATTTCATTATTTCATCATTTGGTTTAATAATCTACAAGGAGTTTGAATTAGGTAAACCCCTATTCAATAACAATCAACAATTTTTTCTCTCTCTTGAATGTGTATTTATAGATTTACAGGTTGAAGATCAAGTGGAGAACAAATTGGAAGCAAAATTGTCAAAATTGCCAAGTTGCAAAGTTGTCATTCATAGTGCAGGAATACGGAAACAAGGATACATAATTTTCTACAGGTTTTTTAGGAGATAACAACCAAGGATCTAAGAGTGCAAAAATCAAGGAACAAAACCTAGATCTCAGTTTTATAAAACCTAATGGTGAATGAGTCCTATGTGCCCTAAAAGCAAGCTTCTTGTAGCAAGGTACACATCATTTTGAGCTCTTAATTCTCCCCTCATAGTCATCATAACATTTAGGGTTAATTTATGATTGTTATTAGCACCTTATCACACACATAATCACATGTTTTATGTGGGAAAATTCAATTGTCTTATCATCTTGATCAATTCATTTTAACAAACCCTACTTTTTTCCACACCACATTTTGGTTAACCCGACATATTGAATATTGCAATTTTCTGATTTTGAAGTCTTTCATTGCCTCCTAGTTTAGATCTAACATTCATTTAAATCTCATTTGCATTGAATTATGTATCATTTAGGGTTTCTTATTTTTGGAAATAGGATGTCATTTAATTGCAATCCTAAACATTATTTATTTCATGTATCTCCTAAGTCCTTGGAATGTGTTCAACAACACTAGGATAAGGAAGAGAATAATATTTGATGAAATAATCATGTAAATTGACATTTGTAATTAATTCTAAGTGTTAGGATCATGTGGGGATGCCTTAGAGTTAGCTACTACAAAATAGGAGCACTTGGGCACACACATGGGAGGTGGGATCCACATTGGTTCAACTAACTAGTTGGTGAACTGAGTACACTTCAAGAATGCATCCTAGGTTCCTACAAAATAGGGATTTTTATTTATGCATGTTGAGGTCCTATAAAATAGGGGGTGATGTGTACGAGGTTTAGTTCAGTTCAATTCAATTCAGTTATGGTTCAATTATCTTCAGTTTGTTTTAGTTGAATGCTAGTTGACTTCAGTTAAATTTAAATGCATCGCTAATGACTTGAGTTGCATGACAGATAACATGGACTATCTTGAGTTAATAGGGATGATCATTCTTGCATGAATGGTGTTGAGAAATGTTTCAATTAACAAGAAATGACTTGGACCCACCTTGGGCACCCAAGTTGGCTTTTTGGAATTAACTCCTTTGCATGTTGAAATATTTCAGAAGGATGAGATAAGTGGGCCCTCTTTTGGGAACCAACTTTGAGGATAAGCCTTGAAGATATTTACAAAACAAAGGTTGAGTTATGACTTCAGTTTGGGATGCCCAAATGGATGAAGGAGAGGATATGAAATTGTTCTTCACAGAATAACTCTACTTGCAGGAGATAGCGTACCTTTTAGGGATAGGGCTTAAGCATTGTAATTGTAACTCATTTGGAGTTTACAATGTTGATTAAAGCTTATTTATCTCAAGCAAGTTGAAGAGTGATTATCAGTTTTATTGTAGGTTGTGAATAAGTTTTGGTGAAGGCAAAAGAGACATTCTCAAGCAAGAATTGGAGCTATTGTAATCTACTTCAGAGATTGAATAATAAATTAATTCTTGGTGGAGTTTTTTACCTAAAAGGGTTTTCTCCATGTTATATTCTTGTGTAATATTTCTAATATCCTGTCTACATTCTACAAACAGTAAAATGGATTAATCAGATAATCACCCACAAAGAATATGTAACAAAGGAAAATCATATTTAGATCAACAATATTAAAGTTTTACAAGGTATTAAGCTAAGAAAACACTTCAATTTTCAACATTTGGTATCAGAGCTGAGGTTGGGTAGGGTATTGAAGGATATTTTGGCTTAGTGGGGGCTTTTATTATTTTGGTTACTTGCTGATTTTGGAAATAAGTTTTGTTACAATGGGTTCTACTTCTCATTTAGATATTGAAAGGTTCAATGGATCTGGGTATGAGATGTGGAAATTAAAAATGGAAGATCTCCTTGAAGAGAGAGATCAGTGGTTAGTTGTAGGTAATAAGACAAAGACACCTTCATCTATGTCAAATGAGGATTGGGCTAAGATTTATAAGAAGGCAAGATGAAACATAAGATTAATTCTTGCTGATGTCGGTCTCTTGAATGTTTCAGATCAAAATAATGCATTTGATTTGTGGAAGAGGATAAGTGATATCTATCAAACTAAAAATATCTTTAGGTGATATGGAGATATGTTTTCTTGGTTTAGAGTGGTTTCGATTATGTCATAGTTTACTCTTGATACACATTTAGAGTTTGGCATGGTACTTTTTCTCTTGAGACTAGGATATTTATGTAAGTTATGATGCATGTGATCTCCTTGGAGGAGATGTTTATGTCATGGATGTCATGTTTATGTTCCTAATTTATGATTGGAACTTTGAAATTGATCATAGTAGTTCTCTTTGTATTGGGTACATTAATCATTTGCTTGATTGCTTCATGATGGTATTGTGTTGCATTTGGAGTTTAGCATGGATTGATTGGTTACAAGTTCTCATGGATACTTAGAGAATTAGGTGAGCCTTGATTTCTCTTATGGTAAGAGATATATGTTGGAATGGTTACTTGTAAGAATTTTTTTTTCAATGTTTAGTAAAGATCGAGAAGCCTACACCTTGGTTGAACATGAGTTCAACACATTCGGTAGTTCTTTATTGGAGACGTATTTGTCCGTTATAACTTTCAGATGTGTTATGTTTCATGCTTTGATTTCTCATGGGATTGAGTTGATTCATGGTTGATTATGGAAACTCATTTAAGGATGGTTTAGCATGAGTTTATATGTTATATTTCATAGATATGGATCTTAAGCTATGGATATTTAGTTTTGGAGGATTCATTTTGAGGGATGTTATGACATGGTTTATGGGCTGATTTCCAGTTATGGGGATGGTTACCTTGAGGTTGATCTTCTTGGTTTTAAAGATTATGGTTTTAATTGACCTTTTTGGAGTTGTATCATTAATAGAATATTCTTTGATTATGTTAAGGCCATGGATAATCTTCATTTAGGAGATGGGTATCATGATGTCATGGATAGCTTGGTTACATGTTTCAGTGGGAATTATTTTTACAGTGATGTTTTGATGTTTATATTGTTGCCATGTATAGCTCGGTATCACGGTTCAGTGGGAGATTTGGTAGGATATGGTTATCTTCATGAAATTTGAAGAGGATGTAGTTCTTTTTGGTTTTGAGTATTAATCATTTTCTTGGAGCTTCATGATTATGCAGGTTGTATTTGAAGTTGGCATGAATTGTTTGGTGAGTACTCATGGATACTATAGAGACTTGGGAAAGGTTTTGATTGAGAAAATTGACTCTTTAATCAATGTTGCAGAGAAGTTCTCATGGTGTAGGAAGGCCATTAGCCTTGAGTCATATACTTGATTAACTGATTCCTTGTTTAGAATAATTTCAATGTGTAATGTCAAGTGGGAGAATGTTGGAAATAGGATGCCATTTAATTTCAATCCTAAACTTATTTATTTCATGTATCTCCTAAGTCCTTGGTATGTGTTCAACAACACTAGGATTAGGAAGAGAATAATATTTGATAAAATAATCATGTTAATTGACATTTGTAATTAATTATAAGTGTTAGGAGCATGTGGGGATGCCTTGGAGTTAGCTCCCACTAAATAAGAGCACATGGGTGCACACATGGGATGTGGGATCCACCTTGGTTCAGTTAAATAGTTGATGAATTGAATACACTTCCAGAATTCATCCTATGTTCCTACAAAATAGGCATTTTGATTTATGCATGTTGAGGTCCTATAAAATAGGGGGTGATGTGTATGAGGTTCAGTTATCTTCAATTAGTTTTAGTTGAATGCTAGTTGACTTCAGTTAACTTGAAGTACATGGCTAATGACTTGAGTTGCATGACATATAATAGGGACTATCTTCAGTTAACAAGGGATGACCATTCTTGCATGAATGGTGCTAAGAAATGTTTTAGTTAACAAGAAATTACTTAGACCCACCTTGGGCACCCAAGTTGACTTCTTGGAATGAACTCATTTGCATGTTGAGATATTTCAGAAAGTTGAGTTAAGTGGGCTCTCTTTTGGGTGCCAAATTTGAGGATAAGCCTTGAAGATATTTACAGATTAAAGGTTGAGTTATGACTTTAGTTTGGGATGCCAAAATGGATGAAGGAGAGGATTTGAAATAATATTCATGACATAACACTACTTGCAAGAGATAGGCATACCTTTTAGGGATAGGGCTTGAGCATTGTAATTGTAACTCATTTGGAGTTTACAATGTTGATTAAAGCCTATTTATCTTAAGCAAGTTGAAGAGAGTGATTATTAGTTTTATTGCAGGTTGTGAAGAAGTTTTGCTGAAGGCAAAAGAGGCATTCTCAAGCAAGAATTGGATCTATTGTAATCTACTTAAGAGATTGAATGATAGATTAATTCTTGGTGGAGTTTTTTACTTGAAAGGGTTTTCTCCTCGTTATATGCTTGTGTAATCTTTCTAATATCCTGTCGACTTCTTCTATCAACTTCTGTCTTCATTCTACAAATAGTAGAATGGATTGATTAGATAATCACCCACAAAGAATCTGTAACAAAGGAAAAGCATATTTAGATCATAAATATTAAAGTTTTACAAGGTATTAAGCTAAGAAAACACCTCAATTTTCAACACTTATTTTTTATTTAAACTTGCATCTCATTTAGGGTTTAGAATTGCATTATTTTGCATTTCTTAAATATGAAATATACAAAAAAAATTTAGTCATCTTGCATATTATTTAGATCTCATACATTTTCATTTGAAAATCAAAACAACATTGAATTTCAAGTTAGGTTTTTGCATTCATCACTTTATTGCATTTTCACATTACATTTCTGGAAAATTTGAAACTACAAGTTACTATCTCAGATCTGGAACTAGAAGACATTACAAAAACCTTGAAAATCATCAAAAAATAGTTTTAAAAAGCCTCATCAAGGACCCATTTTCGTTTACTAGTGAATGAGTCCCTGATTGGGCTTGACCCAAACTTTCTGGCATTTGAAAAGCATTAAAAATTACTCAAAAATCAGCAAAAACATTTAAAAATACTTAACCAGGACCCATTCGCCCTTATTGGAAAATGAATCCCTGTTAGATCCCAATCTACATTTATTGGAAATTAAAATCTCAATTTTAGGCTTTTGTTTGTTGTTGTTACTTTCTTGTTTCAATTTTTTGATTTGTTATTTCATCAAATTCATTTCATAAATCTTAATTTGCTTCATTTTACTGCAATGTCAAAAATCAAAATTGCATTGGCAATATTTCATTTTTCAGTTTATTGCATTGTGTCATTAGTAAATTGGATTGTGTAGAATCTGAAAATTGCATTTCATTCTAGGACATTGCATTACTTCCTTCCATTTTGGGTTTGCACAGTAGGGTTGTAAAACTTGTATGAGGTTTACAGCTGGTGTCCTATTAGCAATAATATTGTAAGATATATAGTTTGAGGCTCATGTCATCTTGTGACATCTCACTCACCATGGATCTTGGGTTTTCTAACTCTCTCTTCAATAATGTTGATAATCAACCCTCTATGGCTCATAGTTTGCATACTTCATTTCCCATGAATTCACCTCCTACAATCAATGTGCATGATGTTATAGAAAAAATAGTAGATGAACAACTCAAAAAATTACAAGAGTCTATCCTTAGCGAAAGCATATACATTAGCATGGTTCCCATTATACAAAATCTAAGGAAAGTGCTTAAAACTCAAAACGAAACACAAATTGTCTATAGCCTTAGTTGCTTCTTTCATGAGTACTTGAACAAACAAGACAATAATAACATACATGCCATGGTCAACCTTATCGAAGCTAGTGAAATGAAGAACGATGTGATGAAAGTTGACACAAATGATGAAAATATATAAAATATCAATGAAGAACAACCAATTGAAATAGTTGAATTTATCAAAGCTAGACCTCATAAGGGGTCAGCTAAGATGCCTCTTGACATTGCTTTCTCACAAAATGACATAATTAAATGTGCACCTAATGGTCCTCTTTACATAGCTGGATGAATCAATGATAAGCCCACTAATTGGATATTGATTGATCTCGTCTGTAGAGAGAATGTGATCACCAAAGAATTATTATATGTTCATGAACTATATCAATATACATATGAAAAACAAAATGAATGGATCAATATGCATAATGGTTTGCTTGTCCTACGATTGGCTCAATAGATCTCCCTTTAAAATTTAGACCGAAAAAATTAACTGTCTCATTTTTCATCATCCCACAATCAAACAAATTTCGTGTGAAGCTAGGCTATCTATGGCTCCACTTCATGAATTTCATCCCTTCGATTATGCATAAATGTCTACAGTTTCCATTTGGAAATGATATATTTATTGTGCATCATAGTCAATTTAATCTTGCATTGGCCCAAGCGAATTTTTCATTAGATTTATTTTGGCCCAAGCCTATGGAACCTATTAAGTCTCATGAGGAATTCTTTTTCAAATTATATCAAAAGTTCAAGAAAAAGAAAATAGAAGAATTCCCTTCAAAATATACCTTAGCCTATAACCGAGACACCTATCCTTGATGAAGCAATGATCAAACTGAGAGCCCTTTCGGATATCCAAGAACAACCTATAGCAAACCTCCTACCATTTCCTACAATAGACCATGGGATAACGCAAACAATCTTGGTGTCCCTCCTAGAGTCAAACAAGTTTACAAAGTTAAAGAAAAAGCGGTTGAACAAGATGCTATCGTTTCTTCTATTCCTCCCAAGGAAGAGAATGAACATGTGATTGACAAACCCACTCTTACACAAAAAAAAATTGATAATAGATTGAAACAAAATCAAAGTGCTAGAGAGCATAGGTGTAAACGTTGTGCTATTGCTCGTAAGTTAAAAATTCAAGAAGACAAGAACAACATAGAAGATCAAAATATGAACTTACCTGAAGCAATGCATGATGATCTTATACCCTCGTTGCAACATAAAAAATAACATTGCATGGAAATTTTCATTCGACCTCCCATTGTGATTAATTTAGATGATGAAATTGATATTACAAAGATTGATGAAGAACTGCATAATGAATTGAATACACTATTTTCTTCTTCTATGAACTTAAATGACAAATCTCCTAAAAAGAGTGTTGAATTTGGTGCTTCCCCTAGTTCATCACTTTTTCTTGTCCCTTTGGCCATTTTTCCACCTTTCGTTTATACATATTGTGATTGGGATGCAAATGACCTGCTCTGGGTTGACTCACATGTGCCTTACAATTCTTTTTCTTTTTTATGTGATTGTATGTAATTAATGTGATCCCCCGTGATGTTTTGTTTGATGTACCTCTCTCTATTTGTGCATTCCTCTATATGTACCTACATTATTTTCTATGTCATAAGAATTTTTCATTTGTCTTGTGTTTTTCTTTTGGGGATGACGCAAGGTATTGAGACCTTTAGATCTCTTCCATGACCCAAAAGTTTTTCTTTATCTTTTCATTTGTCTTGTGTTTTCCTTTTGGGTATGATGCAAGGTGTTGAGAAATTTATGTCTCTTCCATGTTGACTTGAAAGTCTTTTTCTCTTTTTTCACTCTCTTTGTCTCATTCTTCCAATTATATGAGTATTTGGGGAATGATGATAGTTCTGAGCTCTTAAAACAACAATGTAGCAAAGACATACTGACCCTAAATCCATAGATCCCTTATGTATTTTTGGGGACAACCCTTCCTTCCTATTTCATGTCATAGATTTATTTAGGAAACATATGACTTGGAATAAGGTTTTTCTGAGGAAAGCTCTCATGTCTTAGGAAAAAAAATTGGTTGTACTTTAAAGAAATTTTTCACAGTAATGGTGTAGCAACCACTTTACAGTGGAGGCATACATCGATGACGTCTTTTGACATATGTTATGGCATGATTTTCTTTTTTCTTATGATGTGTTCTTTTCTTGGTGGTGTCATTGGGTTTGATGTCCTCCAAGAGTGCAATATTTATAAGAAGACGATCTCCCTTTATGGCATGATGCGAAACAAGAGGTGTTCCATAAGTTGTGATCTGATATACTTGAATTGTCCTCTCTTGGACACATTAGGCACAATGTTCCCTAAGAAGAATACCTTACATGAACAAAGAAAAATCCCCTTTAACAAAAACTTTCAAACATGAAATTGAAAAGAATTTACAGAAGCATAGTATCATGGTGCCTTATTAAAGTAATTATGGCTTTGGTATGGTTAGTATGATGGGAAGCTGACACACTAGCATGACTTTCTCATTTTACAATGAGAAGATGACACAATGGCATGCCCTTCTCACTAAACCACCTCATTGGGACAACTCACCTAGTGGACAAACTGAGGTTCCACTACCCCATAGTGAGCACGCATGATTGGGACAAATCACCTAGTGGATAGACTAAGGTTTCACTACCCCAGAGTGAGCAACATATGTTACAGACAAACAACCCCATTCCACATCATGTTGGAATGGTTGTTCTTGATCCTTTTATTTTTCTTTGTTTTTCTTGGCCTTTGATAGGGTATGACTATGGATATTTGTTATTGCTACATACGTATGTGTCTTGAATGTCTACTTTAGTGTAAGTTTGACATGGGGTCATACTCTCACTAAAGTGGGGGAAAAATGTAGTGTCAAAAAAGTAGCTCTTTCTCACACTTAGTTTGGGAATAATTGACATAAAATTAACTTAATAATGCCTTGGTTTAGTGTTGTAATGTGCTGTAAACATTCACATTAATCTAGGGCCCCTTTTAACAAAATGTACTTAAATTGTACCTTATTTAGGGTGGTGTAAAGTGTTGTAGTACACTTTCACACTTATCTAGAGTTTCATTAATTAATTGAGCCTAATGGGCGCCTTTAATTAAAATTTAAGCCTTCTTCATGACACCTTCCGAAGGATCTATACCGACACCCAATAATGATATGGTATAACATTTAATTTCAAAAATTGAAGGTCCTAGAAAATGGTGCTAAGACCCATTCACCTTTAGTGGTGAATGGGTCCCCTCCATATAGGACTCCCCTTTCTATGCATATTTGAGGTTGATTTTTGATGTTTTTTCCACCCCCCGAAGCAAGGTCCTAGAAACTTGTGCTATGACCCATTCACTTTTAGTGGTGAATGGGTGCTCCTTGAATAGGACATCCGTTTTTGAATTTAAATCTAGTAGGATTTTAATGATTTTCATTCCTAGATCTTGTGTCAGCTTGAATTATTTGAATTTTGAGTTTAATCTCTAGATTTAGTATAAATATGGGGTAATTGACATAGTTTCTCCTAGCAAGTTTACAAGAGGCCTAAGCATTCAAGTTTTCAAGCATTCAAGAATTTCAAGAGCATTTCAAAGGCATTCAAAGGAAGATTATTAAGATATTATTGTAGCAATTCAAGATCATTTCATCATGTTAAAGGCATGGTGTATTCATACATGTTGTTGAGCTAAAATAGTTGATGTAGCATTGAAGATCTACTTGCAAGCATTATTACACATCTTATTTGAGATCAATATCTACATTCTTCATGGCCACTACATGTTATTTTGTAGATTTATACTCCAAGACAACTTCCAAGGCATCAACATTGCATGTTTCATGTTTCATGCTTCAATTTCATTATTTCATCATTTGGTTTAATTACCTACAAGGGGTTTGAATTAGGAAAACCCCTATTCACTAAAAATTAACGAGTTTTTCTCTCTCTTGAATGTGTATTTGTAGATTTACAGGTTGAAGATCAAGTGGAGAACAAATTGGAAGCAAAATTGTCAAAATTGTCAAAGTTGTAAAGTTGTCATTCATAGTGCAAGAATACAGAAACAAGGCTACAAAATTTGCTACAGGTTTTTGAGAGCTGACAATTGAGGATTTGAGAGTTTAGACATCAAGGAACATAACCTAGATCTCAGTTTCAGAAACCCTAATAGGGACCCATTCACCACTAAAGGCGAATGAGTCCTTTGTGTCCTAAAAACAAGCTTCTTGCAGCAAGGTACACATCATTTTGAGCTCTCAAAATTCCCATCATAGTTGTTATAACAGTTAGGGTTAGTTTTTAATTTTTATTAGCACCTTATCACACACATAATCACATGTTTTGTGTGGGAAAATTCAAGTGGTTTATCATCTTGATCAATTCATTTTGATAAACCCTACTTTTTTCCACACCATAGATGGAAGACCCGATCACTAAAAACCAAAAGGAAGATCAGGGATTGAGAATCAGGAGAAAGGCTTAATGCCTAAGCTGAAAGATGGAAGGTGAAAAGAGGGAAGCCTAACCCCTGAAGTTAAAAAATGCAACATTCACATTTTCGATGAACTTAACAAAAACTTTGGTTATCGAAAGGAAGGCCTAAGGCTTGTAAACATAGAGTGGTAAGGGTTAAGGATTAACGCTGATGGTTGAAACCCGAAAGACTTAGGCAAAACATGGAAAGAAGAAGTGAAAGAGATGAAGGATCAAGAGCGATGGAGAAGGCATGGTGAAAGGAAGGTAAGAGAAAACCGAAAATCCTGAAATACTAGAGAACTTAGCCAATTTTAGGAGCTTTTCAAGGAAAGTTCATGCAAGATGACCCATATAGGATCTCTCATATAATTTTTTATTGATAGGTCATAAAGTTGGCTTGAAATATCAACAAATCCCTTTAACATGAAAGATGGAGATTAGGATGTGATTGATAGGAATAAATGGATCTTGATTTATATTTTCCTTGTAGATTTTGTGTTCCTCTAAAAGGAGGTAAGAAAATTGTACCAAACAAAGTCTTTTATGAATAGGATTTTATATAGAAGAATTATAATCTTTGAGGATCTAATAAATAGAGATTATATGATAGAGAAATTGATCATATTCAATAATATACTATTTGATAGTTATAAATTGTGTATGTGAAGATAAAGAAAAAAGACCAATGCACAAATCTCATATGTTCTAAATATGTAATACTTGGGATAACCTAGTTAAATAGTGAATAATAACAATATCTCAATATTGAAGCTTGACGAGGTAGTGAGTGAATTATTATAAAATAAAATGAGGTAAACAAAATATAATCTATCTTATATTAATTCATGCTTAGAGGTCATTTAAATTATAACAATATAAAAAAGTATAAGGATAAGTGATCCAAATTTAAGGCAAGATCTAAGTCTGTTTTAAAATAAAAGATCAAGTGTTGGAATTATGGAAATATTGGCCACTTAAATTAATATTGCAAGGAATATAAAAATACCAAGAATGATTTTGATGATAATTAAGACTTGATATATTATAATGAAGACACTAATTATTTTGTAATTGCATCCCAATCCACACACACATGTGAAGACGCATGGTTGATTGACTCTAGAGTTTCTTTCCATGTGAGTCCCCATAGGGAGTGGTTTTTAGATTATGATAAATTTGATATTGTGATGTCTTATATAATTTTTTTTTTCTCTCACAGTTATTAGTTGTGGTAGAGTTATGCTCACTTTTGGAGATGGAAGCACCAAAATCCCTTTCTAGTGTTCTACACATTTTGGGCTTGGTAAGGAATATTTTACTAACTTAACAAGATAAACGTTGTGGGTGTCTAAATGGTCTTCAAACATTAAGGATGTGTATGGTGTTTGGATCTATGGTATTCAATAAGGGAGCTAATTCTATAAGGGTGATCCCAAAGTATCATGTCCCACTTTTTGGCCAAAGTGAGACATTGAAATCAACAATTTTAACTTTATCTTCACTTTTAGACACCTATAGCAGCTAGACCATTAAGAATTCAAAGATTATGTGAACTAGTGATTTGTGATATTTTGTGTGTAGATTCTAAATATATATTTTAAAAAAAAATACAAATAAATTATAAAAAAATTTATGTAAATTTTAATAACTTATTTTTTTATAGTAAATAACATTTTTAAAAAGTGATGTAAAATGTTGTAACACAAATTTTTTTAGAGAAAAGGTAAAATTTTAATCTTTAAAATATAGTTTTGTAACACCAATATCTAGTGCAATGATTTTTTTTTTCACAATTTTTTTATTAATTTTCAAAGTCAGAGTATCTTTGGGGGATCTAATAGAAGAATTATAATCTTTTTTGAGCTGCTGGTTTTGTCTTGTGTTCTTTTTGTTGCTGTTGTTTTTTGGTTGTTTGTAACTTGATTTTTTATCCAATACAAAAAAAATATTGCATAAATTTTTTGTATGAATTTTAATTAAGTTTTTTTTATTGAAATAAGGACATCAATACCTAGGAAACATATATCATTTAGAATTTTTTCCCTCTATTTTATTATTTTTCTACATGTGTGAGACAAAGACCTTGATTTTTGATGAAAAACCTACATTCACAAGAAATAAAAAAACTATAATAATCAAATTAAGTATATTCAAAATTATACTTTTTGAAAATATTATAATAAGGGCTATATACTTACAAAACATAACTTCTAAATGAATTCATTTGATTCCCCAAGAGGTAAAAAAAAGTGGGTTTTTATTAACATTTTGGTAGGTGCATAGGAGAATCCATTGTAGATATGGTTTAAGACTACGAGGGTTTTATCCAATGGGGTTTGATCTAACCCTCTTCAATTAAAATCCTTTAAATAGAACATCTCAAGGCTTTAATAATTATATTTTCTAAAAAAAATATGATTCCAAGAACATATTAGGATGTCCCAAAAGTGGGACACAATATTGTGGCAACACCCAGAAAACTAATTTGACTTGATGTGAGAACCATAGAATTTAAAAATTATACTACTCTTGATATGTAGCATCACAAAATATATTTATGATAAATTTTGTAGGACATCAAAATGTAAGATCTTAGTAGAGATAACATATTATTCCATAGATTCTAAGTTTTGTGAATATTTTATATAGAAAGAAAATTTGTGTTAGTTTCTACTTGAGCTTTACTAGACCCATATAAATTTGGATTTTAAGTCACATGTATGTATTTGGTCATGATCATGTATGCTAATTAATAAAAACCATTTAGTATGTATAATCTATTGACAAAATATCTAAGAATACATAAGTGTTCTTCATCAAGTAGAAACCTATGGTATTCTCAAATTTCAAAGATTTTAAAGTTCTTGTTGAAAAGTAGATGGAGAAAAAGATCAAAATGATGCAAGAACTTCCAAAGGGCATAAAATTTGTCTCAAGAGTTCAGTTTAGCACATCTCAACACTTTTTGGGGGCTATTTTCAACCATTTAAGGCCTGAAAATGAATTTTTCATGTTTTTCCAATAGTTAAATCCAAATTTGTATTTTTTAATATTATCAAAATTTTCATGTAATTAGAAGTTTTTTAGTTCAAAAATAGTATTTCTTTAGTTAAACTCAAATAATTGGAAATTTTAATAGTCATACAAGTAAGCATGTAATAGTACAAAAAATAAATAGATTTTTAGGAAGGATTTTTACTAGTTAAGCATTTTTTTTTTAGTTGGAGAAGACAAAATGGAATGAGAAAACCGAGTTAATTGATGTATTATGATAAATTCTACTTGTTTTTCAATAATATCCATCAATTAAATCTATAATATGAATGTGGTTACATCACAAAGTGTTAAGAATGAATTTACTAGTGCAGATTTGTTCCAATAAATTTTGAAATATTTTACATGAAACATGGCATTAGGAGGAAAAAGAAAACTCCATACACCCCTCAATAACTAGAATAGTAGATAATATGAATAATAAAATAATGGAGAGAGCTAGAACTATTCTTATTGAAGTTGATTTTTATTATAAATTCTAGGTGAAAGCTTTGAGCACAACTTGTTATCTAATTATTAGATATATTATATCAAATCTTGTGGAAAAAACCTATAAAGAGGCTTGGCCAAGAGATAATACTTCATTGTAGTATATCATATTTTTTAGTTGTGATGTATATATAAAAATTTATTTGAAAGTAAAATAAATCTAAGCTAGATTTCAAAGTAGAGAATTATATCTTAAATAGGTATAGTGACATTGTGAAAGGGTATATTCTTTTAAATATATAGATTAGAAAAATAATATGTAATCATATTGTGACAATTATGAAGATTATATCTTATCCTAATCCTTTGTGACTTGAAGATAAGGATAATATGGTGGTACACATCAATATAAAGACTTGTAGACATGGAAAATGTACAAGTTCATTTCAGCACACTTGATCCTGATTACTAACAACATTTCCTCCTAAATCACGTTCTCAACACTTCATCACATTCTATCTCTTAATTTAATAAATCATTACTTATTGGATTAAGTCTTCCTCTTTCAAATGATTAAATTAATCAATTTAATTTAATTAGCCTTGCATCTCTGTTTAATTAAATTCCTTAAAGTCCTTTTATTAAATTAAATAAATTAAACCTATTTGATTTAATCTAACATGTTCCTCCTTGATTAAATAAATCAAATCATATATTTAATAAATCATTTCCTCTCAATTCTTGACTTAAATCAATTCACAAATTTAAGTCTAAATTGTCACAAAATCTAATTCTTCATTAAATTAATCAAAACCATGATTAACTTAATCCCTTTTATTAAAATTCTCTAGAGAATGCAAGTTGCACAATAAATCAAATACTTTTATTTATTAATTCATCTATTTTCCCTCACAAGGCATCAAAAGGGAATATTCCCTCATTTGAATTCAGAAAGCCAAGTGGACTTAGTCCTTCCAACAAGGCATTTAAGACCTCTTACATGTCCTTGGCCTTGAGCCAAGTGACATTAACTTCATTTCTTTTCCCTCTTCAACAAGTGAACTCACACTTCAAATTCAAATTTATGCATTTATCATGCACATTTGCCAAAATGTGCTCATTCCTCATCCAATCACATGTGGACAAGTGGCACAATGCCATTGGATTATATTTTGTCCCACATTGCTCAATCTTGCTCACATCTTCCAAATAGAAGTCTATAAATTGGAGACTTCTCTCCTCATTTCCCATCCACAATCTTCATGCAAAGTTACTCTCTTCAATTGAGATCTAATTTTTCTCATTTCACCCAAACACTCACATCATTTTCACATTTGTACCAAGGTTATGCTCAAATCTCTTTGGAGATTTGACCATTTCTAGATCAACTCACATTGCAACTTAGGAATTGGGAAAGGGCCAATTGCAACATTTCATTGGCACCAATTCCCAAATGGGATCATCAATCTATTGGCTAGATTAGGATTTGCTTTCATGATTATTTGAGTTTTTGTTCTTCATTTCCTAATAGTAGTTTAAATAGGTGGATTTCATGGGGAATATCTCATGCTTGTGTACATGCATTTGATCTAACATTTAACCATTATGTTGTCTTTGTGCATTTGCAAGTTTAGGGGTTCACATTTTGGCGCTAGAAGGAGGGCAATTCAAACATTTAAATCACGTGTTTTCAAAAAATTCCATGGTTTCTAACGCTTTTTGTGCAGACACAACAAACTTAACCATGTGGCGCTATATCACGCCGCTTTTAGCACCGTGGCGTAATACTTCGCTACTTTCAGAGACGTGGCGCCATATTCACCCGCGTTCAAATTCTCCAAACATTGCCTCGAGTTCCCACCTATCGTCTTTTTTAAAAATTTCTTAAGTCCACCGCACAGGTCCATACTCCACCGCTTTCATCACCGTGGCACTGTGTCGCACTGCGCTTTCTCCAAACTCCGTCACGCCATCCTTCCCGCCTAAAAATTATTAAATTTCCAAATTGTGCCACTTACCTCTGTTGCATCGCTTTTGCGCTCTCTGTGTCTGCAAAGGGCCGCCCAAAGTCACCCGTGTGGTGCTATATAGCGCCACTTTTTTCCCAAACTCCGTCGCAGGAAGACAGTGAAGTTTTAAACTGACATGTGTTGTTTTAATTTAGGATTTTTTAATCTTTAATCTGGTTTTATGTCTTCATGCTCTCTGTTTTTCTGTCATTTTTCAGGTTGGAGCAAAGGAAGAAGTTTATCATGATATCATGTTCACAGACCCAAAGTGTTTCTAAACACTAAAAGTGTTCTTTAACACTCCTTAAAAATATTTGTTAAATATCTTTGGCCTTAGGAAAACTAAATTTACTTTGGGTTTAAAAAGAACAAGCAAATTATTTTATGACACCATGCTTATTTTGTACAAAGTGTTTTTAAACACTAAAGTGTTTTTTCAACACTCTCTAAAGGATTTGATAAGTTCATTGATCTTAAGACACTAGTTTTCTTTTGGGTTTTAAAGTTACCAATCAAATTTTCTTTCAAAAGTTGCCAAGGGGCTAAAAAGAATCTTAGACAAATATACTAGATTTTGTTTAAGGGTTAACAATTGAATAAGGCAATCTCACACTTCATTTGGTGCTTAAAAAGAAGTCATCATTGCTTTGAGGTTTAAAATGAACAAGTGTTTTCCATGTTTTGCAATCCTTTTCACAAGTTAATATCATTTAAAATGTGTATGCGCTTCTCTCGCACTTCATTGCAATCTTGAGAATCAAAAACATTTTGGTGATATTAGATTATCATAAAGATTGCCTCCGCATTTCAATTTGGGCACTTAAATGAACAAAACATTCGAGTGTGAATAAAATTATTGTGAGTGTTCTCCTTTTGTTTTTAAACAAAGGTTGATCAAACTATGAATATGTTTATTCACTATTGTTTATCTTAAAGGGCCTGCCTTGTGGGAAAAATTACTCACCCAAGGGAATGACCCAACCGGGAACACACTAAAGCCAAGCGACTTCCAACCGGTATATAAGTGTGGATTCTTGAGGAAAGTTCAAGAATCACAAGGATTGTTCCGACAAGATGGACAGAAATGGACTCTCGCCGATGTTGGATAATCCCCCACGAAAGGAATGCCCATATTGGAACCCTTTGTTTAGAAAAAGGCCAAAACCTTGTCTATTTTGTTGGTGCAAAAGGTCATGTCCTTTGAAGCCGCCCCACATTATACATGCGGTCTTGTTGTAGAAATGGAAAGTATGCCATGGGAGATTCATGGGTACTAATGCTTGTCTGATCTGAGAAGTGTGTGCTGTGGAGGGGAGCCAGTGTGGTCAAGCATTTAGCTATTCGCACAAGATATGCGTAGCTAGATTTATCCAAGTAGGAAACCAACAAGATATTGCCTCATCATCCTAGGATTGTAAAAGTGCTTGAAAGAAAATAACACATTGCTTGGTTCTCAGAAACACTTGAAATGAACATTCACAAGACCTTCAAATTTCAAACCCCTTTAGAGAGACAAATACCTTTGACGAATTTAAAGCACTCTTGCTTTCCCTAGGGATCCAATCGCTAGAGGTTTCTAAGTGTTTAAATTCTATCGTCATTTGTTTCCAAAAAGGTTAACATAGGTAACTTTTGCCCTATTTTCCTTGATTTCCACACAATGGACCTTGTGGGATGAGAAAAAAAGTGGGACACTAGATATATAGTTTGAAACATAAGCAAGCAAGTGTCTTTGATAAAAGAAATTCATTAAACCAAGATAAAGAGACGAAATTGAGCTTCATGTGTGTTGTTTCCAATGATTTCCCATAAGATCAAAATCCCAAAGCCAAAGTTCAAAAAGCTGTCTGAAAGCTCATGAGGAGCGTCTTGAGAGAATTTTTGAATTCAGAGAAAGACTTGTATACAACTTTTACAAAAAAGCTTCAAGGAACAATCTGACTTTGTATGTGTTTTATTACCAATAGAATCTCAAACTTTTTGAAAGGTTTTCTTTTCTCCCATAGGAAGTATAGCATGTTCTTCAACACCAAGATTTTGTAAGAAAGAGTCATGTCTAGGTTCTAGTCTAGGATCAAAGCGTCATCCCCATCCATCTTTTTGTCAATCAAATCTCATCCCATCATCAAACTTCATGAGAAATTGAGAAAAATCACTTGTGCTAGACTTAGAGGGCTAAACCAACATCACCCTATCTTGGCTTAACACACCTAGCCAAAATAGTCAACACTTTTGGACAAATTTACCTCTAGGATAACACAATTTCCTATGGTTTACTTGTTCATAAATCACATTGGCCTAACACACTTAGCTAATTCACCCACTTGTGCAAGTTTCCCTAGGATAACACAACTTTGTAGGGAATACAACTTCACTACAAATCCTGTTTGACTTAACACATCTAGTCAAATTATCATAATCAATCTAAGTCCTTACAAGTTTAGCATAACCTTTCAAAAGTTCTCCAAAATTTTCATTCACTCGTTCCATCTATTTATCCCATCACCATTACCGCACTCCTTGATCTTTGGCTTCCCTAGTTCTTCTCTCTTGAACCTGAAAGGTTAGGATCAAATGATCCCTATTTTTTATGGTTCAAACTAGATCTCAATACAAGAAGAACATGGAGAATATCACTGAAATATCAACTTCTGTGGACATGAGTCAGTTAACATCTGAAATAAACCTAGCAGGATCAAGCAATCCCCTATGTAACTCTCCTTTATCATCCCAAAATCCTCAAGAGGAAAGTCATCAAGAGGACATCATAAATGAACATATGGGGATGACACAATCCGAATTAATGAAAATGGTTCAAAATCCAGAGAACCACAAAATTTTCAGTGCCATGTTCAAGTACTTAAACACACTAGCAAGAGGAGGGGCCCACTTCCCTCCCAACCTTGATGCAAGCACTAGTACAGATGTGCCTCTTACCAATGCATTCCCCATGTCAAATGTTAATCAAGAAATACCTCATACCACTTTGGTCATCACACCAACATCACCAAATGTAAAGAAGGGGAGTGCCATGTTTCAAGAATTGCAAAGGCATCGCCTTGTAGCTAACAAAGAGGTGGTCATTACCACCACACCAGATAATTTTGTTCTGGAAAATCCTTTGCACCCATACATCCCACTCACATTTCATAATCCCACTGGTTCATCTTCATTCTAGGCCTCACCAGCCTATCAGTTAAACATACCAACTTCTCTACCACAAGGAGAGGGTGATTTATTTAGAGCAACTGAAGTCGCTGATCCCTTTTCTTTCTAGGGTAGCTTACCACCGCTACCCCCGTTTCCGTTCACAACCACATCACCCCTCGGATTGGTTTTTCCTCCTCTCAACATTGATAGTTTCTCGGAACCAAACAATGTGAACATCACGTCAAGTTCCCTCATCTTTCCCACAACATCGCAACAACCAGTGGCAACCATTCAAGCCACTACATCAATTGGTCCTCAAATATCCCAAAGCATACCATCTCAAGGACCAAACATCTCCACCACCCCTCCAACAACCGAAATCCCAATCATTGCCATAATCCCTTCATCGGTCACAATGGTTGGCATCATTCTTGTTCCACCACAAATCACACCAAAAGCCAACACAACAATTTCATTCACCACCCTAATCCAAACCCTTCAAAAGGCCAACCAACAAAGAGTACTCAAGAAAAAGCAACAAGCTCAAGCTCAAGCACAAGCACAAGCACAAGCACAAGCACAAGCACAAGCACAAGCTCAAGTACAAGCACAAACACAAGCGCAAGCTCAAGCACAAGCACAAGCACAAGTGCAAGCTCAAGCTCTAGCCCAAGCACAAGCTCAAGCTCTAGCCCAAGCACAAGCACAAGCCCAACAACAGGCACAAGCCCAATACCAAGCGCAATTGCAAGCGATCTATCTGCAAGCCTACCAACAAGCCTTGCAAGACTTTCAGGCACAACAACAATCTAAACAAAAAGCTTTGTTGGCGCAACAACAACTAGACCAACAACAATATTTACTAGCACACCAATAGATTGATAAACAATAGGCTTCATGGGAACAACAATAGATGGACCAACAACAAGCATTGTTGGAGCAACAGCAGCAAGATCAACAACAAGCGTTGTTGACACAAATGCAGGCATACCATCAGGATTTGAATGCACAACTAAGCTTGCAACAAACGCCCACTAGTACTCTCCCCACCCATCAAACACCTCGAACATGTCACAACTCATTCATCCCACCTCTTGATCCAAGCAAAGATGTCGCAACACAAATCAAACTGATTTCACAACAAGTGTTGGAATTACAAGCAGGAAAAACCACAAGGACACCGGGGAACTTATTCCCTTATCCTTTTGATAGAAGCCTCACCATGATACTGTTCCCAAAGGGATTCGAAATCCCCAAATTTGACAAGTACAATGGAATGGGTAACCCTGAAAACCACGTCAGGGAATTTCAAGTACACTGCATGGAGGTCGCATATGATGACACGTATCTAATGCGACTCTTCCCTCATAGTTTGACTGGTCCAGCCATGGAATGGTTTTCTCGCCTACCCATTTGCATTAAAAAATTTGAGGAAATCATGGAAGCTTTCCTTAAAAATTATGCTTTCAATATGGGTGCGGACGCTAGTTTGGAAGAACTATCAGCACTCAAACAAAGGAAAGGAGAGTAATTCACATCCTTCTTGCAAAGATGGCAATCCAAGGCCAATTAGAGCAAGTGGACCATGCCGGAAGAACAACAAGTTTGCACCATCATAGCCAATCTAGATGAAAACTTGGCATTTTACTTCAAAATGCAGTGCATCACATCTTATGATCAACTGATCCCAAAGGCGCTCAACATCGAAAGAGCCCTTACTGCGTGAGGAGGCACGTCAAAATTAACTCCACCTCGGGATAACCGCCCATCTAACAACTACAATGATAAACCTCGAACATGGTCAACGAATAAAAATATCACGAACGACGGCGTGGTGAATGCTAAAGTGGTCATCAGTGCCCCTAGGTAGAACATCCCAAATCATCAACCACAAAATCATAATTGTAACAATGTGCAGACTAATGCGGTAGTAGCACAGCAACAACCAATGCCCATAAATCAAATCAACAACTTGGGTAATCAAGGAGGACCACCTCCCCGAGGCAAATATCCCCCCAAGTGAAAACTCACAATGCTCGAAGAATCAATCGAGTCCATAATGAAAAAATTGGTCAAAGAGAACCTAATCAAAATATCTAACTCTGTGTAATACACGAAACCCATGACCAAGCCACCATGGTACAATGAGAACCTCCTTTGTGACTCTCACATCATGACATTCTATTTCATAATTTAATAAATCATTAATTATTGGATTAATTCTTCCTCTTTCAAGTGATTAAATTAATCAATTTAATTTAATTAGCCTTGCATCTCTGTTTAATTAAATAAATTCTTTTATTTGATTAAATTCCCTAAAGTCCTCTTATTAAATTAAATAAATTAAACCTTATTTGATTTAATCTAACATGTTCCTCCTTGATTAAATAAATCATTTCCTCTCAATTCTTGACTTAAATCAATTCACAAATCTAAGTCTAAATTTTCACATCATCTAATTTCTTCATTAAATTAATCAAAACCATGATTAACTTAATCCCTTTCATTAAAATTCTCTAGAGAATGAAAGTTGCACAATAAAACAAATACTTTGATTTATTAATTCATCTATTTTCCCTCACAAGGCATCAAAAGGGAATATTCCCTCATTTGAATTCAAAAAGCCAAGTGGACTTAGTCCTTCCAACAAGGCATTTAAGACCTCTTACATGTCCTTGGCCTTGAGCTAAGTGACATTAAATTCATTTCTTTTCCCTCTTCAACAAGTCAACTCACACTTCAAATTCAAATTTATGCATTTATCATGCACATTTGCCAAAATGTGCTCATTCCTCATCCAATCACATGTGGACAAGTGGCACAATTCCATTGGATTATCTTTTGTCCCACATTGCTTAATCTTGCTCACATCTTCCAAATAGAAGTCTATAAATTGGAGACTTCTCTCCTCATTTCCCATCCACAATCTTCATGCAAAGTTACTCTCTTCAATTGAGATCTATTTTTTCTCATTTCACCCAAACACTCACATCATTTTCACATTTGCACCAAGGTTATGCTCAAATCTCTTTGGAGATTTGACCATTTCTAGATCAAGTCACATTGCAACTTAGGAATTGGGAAAGGGCCAATTGCAGCATTTCATTGGCACCAATTCCCCCGTGGGATCATCAATCTATTGGCTAGATTAGGATTTTCTTTCATGATTATTTGAGTTTTTGTTCTTCATTTCCTAATAGTAGTTTAAATAGGTGGATTTCATGGGGAATCTCTCATGCTTGTGTACATGCATTTGATCTAACATTTAACCATGTTTTTTGTCTTTGTGCATTTGCAGGTTTAGGGGTTGACAAGACTAAATCTACAAATAAACTAGAGATCTAGCGAGGACAAAATGAGGAGGCTGATTTAGAAAGCAATTCATAGGGTTAAAAGGAAGAAGAATAAAATCATACCCCAATTATAATGAGGTATATTTTTTAGATAAAGAATTAAAAAACGTATATGATATTTATTACACATTTCTACTTTGCCTACTAATCATGATGAAACTAAGACTATGAACGAGACAATTAAGTTTACAAATAGGAAGCTAATCTAATGCTTATTACTATGCCACCTTTGCATAAAGGAAATGGACACCACCAATTTAGATTTTTAACTTGAAACACTTGAATGTGACATTTGTATATGTTTTATTAATATTATGACTAGTGCACTTTATATATATCAAAATATAAGAATATAATGTACTAGTTCATATAAAAGGTGGATAGAATAGAATCACATTTTAAAATTCAATCCATAAATTATACATACAAAGAAAAATTAGTCACATTATTATGTAGCCAAACAAATTATAGCTAGATTAAGAGAAGATTCTCTATCATGGGGCTCTCTCCAACCATTCAAGAGATCATTTCTATTAGGATAATTCTTCCAAGGGTATGCGCATGATCATCATGGAAAAAACAGGTCCTTAAGTGGCAATGAAAATTCAAAAAATCAGAGTTGGGCAACTTGACATAAAAATTTGAATAAGTTATCTATCTTATTTCAATAATATGTAAGAATAGAATCTGTGGCAAATTGAATGTAGTTTCTAAACTACTAGGTTAATTTTTGTAAAAAAAAAAATCTTTTTGGTGAAAATTTGAAATTTCAATGCAGTAGTACTAAAATTTCAGGGAAAAAATAAAAAGTAGGTGTCTGTCTGACCACCCTAACCATAATAAAATCATAATATTTTTTTATAAAACTTTAGATATAAGTAGAGGAATCATGTCTGGATGTGATGCATATTTTTTTGTAATTTGTTTTCAAATAAATAATTAATTATGAATTTGTTATTACAACTTTTTAAAAATATTAAAACTCGTATGTCTAACCACCTTAGCTTGGTCAAAACTTAATGGAATTCATTTTTTTCTTTAAATCCTATAGTATGCGAAGCATAGAATGTGACGCATGTTTTGAATTCAAAAACTGTGATACCGTTTGAAAGCTATGGATGTTTTTCTATCAGACTATCAATCAGGACTTTAGTCATAATTCTAATAAAAAATAATAATTATTATTTATTAGATTCTAAAGGAAATATAATTTATACTGTTAAAAAGTTGAGAAAATCCTTTACAAACCCTTTTCATTTTATCAATTTTAGGTAAAATAAAAGTTCTCGGCCACATGGGCGAAGTCTGGAAAAAACAAGGTAAGTTGTTAAACACGTTTTACGTGCTGACTTTTAGGATTCACAGGTCCGAACCAAATCCCGAGCCTAATACCAAGGCATTAAATTTTGTGTCAGAATATTGGATATCCGGTTTGAATCCGATATCGGATTTGAATTCGATATATGATATCTTTTAGATCAGTTTTAAAACAATTTATACAATCTTTAATATATTATTTAAAAATGCAATTAAGTTTATAATTTAATATATATAATATCCAATAAATTTTATAATGTAATATATTTAATATACAATTTATGGTAATCTCTTACTGAATTATGTATTTAATATATAATATATTATTAAATGTATAATATTTAATTATTTAAATATTTTAGTTAATCTATAAATATTTTAATATTATTTCAATATTTTAGTTAATCTATAAATATTTTAATATTATTTCAATATTTTAGTTAATCCATAAATAATTAAATATATATATTACCAATTTATAAAATATTTAAAGTCTCTCACTCAATCACTCTCTCTCTCTCACTCTCACTCTCCCCTCTCCTCACTCCCTCTCCTTCTATCTCTCCCTCTCTCCCTCTCCCTCTCCCTCTCCCTCTCCCTCTCACCCTCAACTCTAAACCCTCTCTCCCTCTCCCACTCTCCCTCTCACTCTCTCACTCTCCCCTCTCCTTCTCACTCCCTCTCCTTCTATCTCTCCCTCTCCCTCTCCCTCTATCCCTCT